>JAGKTI010018451.1:0-17694 GCA_018397915.1 Birgus latro | reverse complement strand
ACACACACACACACACACACACACACACACACACACACACACACACAAATAAATCGCTAAGAAGGGGACGCAACGAAGCCTCCCATGCCACCTACAAAAAGTCTGTGGCCTTCTGTTTCACTTAACCGTATTCTCGTTGTTATAGACTTCGTAGCTTATCTTCCTTAGCGATTCATTTTGTGCGCTACACCTTAATTCCTTGCATGCTATTAGCGCCTTTTTACAGTCACAGTTTGCACCAGTGACATACCAGGATAGTAAAGTGTAATAGTCAAATAATTCGCCGAAAGAAAGATGCTACGAAATCTGCCTGTGTCCGCAGAAGCAACTTAGAAGGCTCTTTAGTATGTATTACTTAGACGCTGATTTTGCCTATTACGCCTCCCATATTCTCTTCCATACTATTTGTCTTTAATATCAACAAGGGCTGTATCAGTAATGGATGAGAATAGCAACGAATCATGCGCAGAAGTACATCCATAACGAGGAAGTGCCAGCGATCCTTCCAACCAGCTAATAATATGGATTTTAAGTGTCCGTAAAGGCATATATCCCCTTGGCGGCAGCCGGCAGAGGTGAGGCAGCGAGGTGTGACAGGGGCGAGGACTGAGGCAGCAGGGAGGCGCATCATGGCGGCCCAGTGAGGCCTGGCACGGGGCCATGGCGGCACTCTGGCACCCACCCCGCCCCGCCCCGCCCTCCTGAAATCCGCGGCCAAGCAGGCGGCGGGCGGGTCGAGGTACAGCCGGGGAATAAATCTGGCCTAGTACTGCACTGAGTCTGCTTTACACTTAAGGCATGTTCGTTACCTCCTTCCCTGACGCACTGGAGCAGAGCAACAACCATGGCCGGAGAAAAATACCAGGCCTCAGTCTGTCTGTGAATATGGGCCAGCAGAGGAAAGTGAAAAGAAGTGAAATATTAAGAGAACTTTTGGCCTCGCTGCATCTGCCTCACTGCGGCGCGCCACCGCTCCCGCCGGCGACACTAGAAGGCAGCCCGTAAGTTCCTCCGGGCCGCAGTTCCGCCGCATGTTGGGAGGGCAGTGGGCGCATGCTGGGAGGCAGCTGGTGGAGGGGTGGGGGGGCGTGATGCGGGGGTAGGGAGTGCGGCAGAAGGAAGTGCGGCAGGAGGGAGGATGGCGGCAGCAACGGGTTGTGCGGCAGTAGCGGTCGAGATGAGAACCGCAGCCTCTCCAGCTCCGCCTCCTTCAGCCGCTTGTCCTTGGCACGTCTGTTCTGGAACCATATTTTCACCTGCGTCTCCGTCAGGTTGAGGGACGCGGAAAATTCGGCTCGTTCTGCTATACTGAGGTACTGCTTCTCGCGGTACTTCTTCTCCAGGGACATCAGCTGCTGGGTGGTGAAGGGTGTGCGGGGCTTCCTGTTGGGTTTGTGCTTCCGTAGGTTCACTTTCATGGGGCCCAGAAACTTAGGAGGCTCCGGGGACTCTGTGGGTGAGACAGGGGCAGTGAGGTGGGTTGTTAGACAGACAGACAGACAGGTAGCCTGCCACTTCCAGTACTTTGTCTTACTGCTACTGCAACATGTAGTGATAGGGGATGGGACATACACACAGACAGAGGCAGGCTGACCTTGTACCACCTTGCTCACAACATGCGGAACCTTTTACTTCACTGACATACTTGATTACATCTTTACTACTACGTGGTGCAGTCTGCCTGTCGAATTGTATACACAAAACAAACCTGAAACAAATACTGACGGAATGGCGAGGACGGGCAGCTCCACGAAACGGTTTCAAATCGGAATTTTAGAGTACTGAAGGATAACTGATCCGTACGGCGGAGAGACCCCATTTCCTGTTACCGGGCAATTGGACCTGTTCCCACCCGGTGCTGTGGGGCACGAATTTAAATGAGGGAGGCTTTAGAGTTAATGGGTGAGAATACATTCCAGTGACGATGTATGTCAGCACACGTCACAGAGGGAACATCGGCAGGTTATAACATATGAACATATGTGAATACGCGTAAAAGCATAATACTGCATCTTCATCGTTCACTCTCAGCTGGGATCGAACACAAGCCTGGATGACTGGTATATAATCACGCAAAACACCCATGTATCAAAGGTTTTACGGAATTGGCTAGAGAGTCGTTACAGGATAATTTTCCTCCCGTGAACACACCGCCAAACCACCACAGCCTCACCCTATAACCTTTACCGCGTACAGAATAAGAAGAACCCTTAAAAAGATGGAGAACTCCGTCATACTGGATTATCTAAATCGTCCACTCTATCTGTGAACTACATAACCTCACTCATTCACGACATCAGAAATCCTGCCTGTTTGATTTTGGCTTCCAGAAAACAATGTAACTTGGCTTGGGAATAGTTTATTCTGCTTATCATTTACCTAAAACTAAACCTGTTTTAAGCAGAAATCAACTGATAAGGAAGAGGTGATTAGGACCCATCGAAGCCTATGCATAAACAACCCCTTAACACTACCTTCGCCTATATTTCTATCGCTTTTAATATCGTTACACACACACACACACACACCAATATTAACCCATTACTGTCAGGCTGAATTACGCTTCAGTGGAGAGGGCATTGTAACACGACACCATCCCCTCATTCCACCCCCGCTCCTTCCTGTACACAGTGTCTCCCCTTCCCCACGTTCTGCCTCCCTATGCACGTGTATTCGTCCTACTACTCCTAAGTACTGACCCCTATTCCATCTCTCGCGTCTATCCACTCAGACCCATCCCAACCCCATGTACTTACTCGTATTCCTAGCTCCTTAAATTACACACTAACCTTTCTGTATGATAACGTCTGATCCACGTTACTCGTGCAGCTGTCAGACGATTTTATTCAGTTTTATGGAGACTTCTCTAGTGAAGGTGTTAAGGGAAACTATTATTAATTTTTTCGCGATTGTGGTAGATGGTGGCGACCATCATCCACTTACTTGAGGTAGAGTTGCCTACTTTTTCCTTCAACTTTACCATTCTTTTCCGTGTCTGCCCACCTCTTTTTCTATTTGTCCCATCCTTCCTGTTACTTTTATTACTCTTTAATTTCCCTTCCAGTGGCTCTACGCTGAGTGACATGCCTAATGTTTCCTTGTAACCCAGGAAACCATTAACAACGTTGGGTGGTAATCATCTATAACCAAATCACGGGGTGCTGTTGATCCTACGATGGTGCCCTTGTTAACCGGGCAATGTGACATCCATCCAAAAACCAAACCTCTACACTTTTCCCCCCGTCTCTCTGTGGCAAGGGGCAATCTGCCGCAAGGGAACACTGGTTCACTGCACGTGATGGCCTGCAGAGGTGGTTGTTTGCCTGCGTCTGATGGGTCTGCTTGGCCAGACAGACCGGAGTAACTCATCAACAACTAAGAGACGCCTCCTCAGTGCTCCATAAAACTGCCAGTCGGTAACATAAAATACAAAGGACGATATCACAAAGAAGGGGCTAAACTCTGCATTACCACTGGTCTCTCCTACGCTGAATAAAAACGTCTGGTAGTTGCATGAATATTCAATTAAATAGTGGTATTTTATTGTACTGAAAAGGTTAATTTCCAGTAATTTTCCCTCCCCCCCATTTCTCCCCATTCTCCATTAAGTCCCTCTTCTGCCTGCCCCCCACCCCTCCGTCTCGCCCTTACCACATTAACCCCCACTCTGTCTCCTACTCCCACCCCTGCAGGAAACCACTAAAACCCCACCTCTGCCTGTCTTCCTCTCTCACCCTTGCTCACTAACCATTCAACTACAAAACCCCTTCCGCCTCTAATCCTCTGTTCTTCACCCCCACCACCTTTCCCCCTCTTCTTTCCACTCATCTTTATCCCCACTAACGCCTTACCTCCGCTATCTACATCTGTCTCTCCCCTCTCCTGATCCTCACCCTCGCATCCTCTCTCCCTCCCCACCCTACTCATCATTCACCCGTCCTCATCATCACCCTACACCGCCCTCTCTCCTTCCCCATCCCTCCCCCCAGCCAACTCCTACCCTCTACCCTCTCCTCCCCTCCCTCCCCCACATTTTACGCAGGCGGGCACTCGGAAAATGCGTAATTGTTCATCATGACGCCTAACCAGCACGCGCCCATACCAGCCTAGCGGATCGGAATGTCAAGTATGGTGAAGGCATGCACTATAGCGGACATAAATATCGATCTACTTCACTACGATAAATAACGAGGCAGTGAACAATTACTTTTGAAACTCTCTACTGTCATCTTAGGAGCCCCACAAACTTCTCAGATTATTGTGTACGAGTGTTATAATTCCTCGACTAAAATAGCGGTATGACTGTCAGCAACTGTTTAAAAAGCTCCCAGCAGTGTAATGTCAGACCAGTTAACCTCTTCACTGCGATGACGTCTTATTTATATATATTTATTTGATTTTTTAATTGTTTCATTTCTTTCTTTCTATAAATTTTGTTCTTTATAAATTTTTGCTTCCGCTCGTCCATTTTTTTAATCACTATATGAAGATACTATTTAATATCTCAATAATACGACATCTCTGAATTTGTTCTTGTAACCGACAGACAATAATAATCGGCTCAGAAAAATCCCTTGGTACCAAAGGGATTAACAGAACATATTTTTACTCTCTTCATTACCAGCGTTTTTCAGACCCAGTACAATCTTTGAGCGTTAACAGGAACACATTAAAATAAACCATTGTACTGGAGGCGTTCATCCCCTCAAACGAACCTTTTTATCCGAGGTTATGATGATACGGTTTAATTTCTCCCATCTGATTACCCTCTTTTTGATTTTGGTTTTTTTACTACCAGACAGTTTTATTAAGTTTATATGAAAAAGAGGCGTCAGCGATCTCCATTTACCGCTTGAGTATGTTTATTTTTTTGGCGAGTTATTTTTGGATACAGCTGGTTAATATAAATTTGTGTGTTATTATTATTATTATTTCATTTATTCTATTTTTTGAGTGTGGTGGTATTCGATGACAGTAAGGAGTAATAACCAAAATAAATCGCTTAGGAAGAGGTGTTAAGGAGCTTTCTTAACGGACGAGAATACTGGCCTCTGCGTACAATGGCATGTTTCAACTCCTGCTACCGCCAATCGATTATTTAGCAGAGATCCCTGGCGATGACGGCACTCACACTCAACCCAGTGACATTTTTATTTTCCTGCTACCTCCTGGACACAATATCAGGCCCAGGAGAGGCTATCTGGACTGTAGAGGTTAGATGCAGCTTTCATTCCCTCCATTAAATAATACCTTCCTGAATACGGTAGTCCAGAGGTGGCAAGATTAAGTTTTAAATTCATCGCCAGAGTGAAGGGGTTAAGGAGTAATTTTTATCTCTTGCCAGACGCCCAGTTTCAAGGTATATCCAGGACGACTGTGACGAAGGGCCGAATATTACATGGCATTTAGGAAGCCCTGTGGCACCTCTTCTTTACCGATTTATTTTTCATTTTACACCTGAACATTCTCTTGTAATCCGTCTAAATCGCTTTAAAATCGACAAATGTACAGTTTGCATCATGAGCATACAAGAGGGAACTGAGGTGTTATGTGCAGGATAAATCGTTAATGAAGAGGCGTCACGAAATATCTACAGCCACTTAGAATGCAACCTCAACGCGCCTGCCGCCACTAAGCCCTCCTCCTACCCACCACTCCAAGCCTTCCTCCCTCATGAACTCCCCCACTTGTACACCTTATTTATGATGTTTGTTTTTAGCAAATTCAAGGCAAAACTGGCTTTACTACTGAGCCGGGAGCCGTATACCCGCGGATTTACTGGGTCCACCTAGCACCTCATCCTCAGCGATTCGTTTTGTATACTAAACTTCTTTTTCTAACACAATTTCGAACTAATCTTACATTCATGATATAAGTGAAATATCGACGTGCTATACACAAAAATAAACCGGTAAGGTAAACAGGGAGCCTACTACACTCTCGGCAACAAGGGGTCGAGTACTAGTATGCCCACTTATTGTATACCACAGAAATATTAAACAGCCAACAGGCGACACATGCTTACAACTTAAATATCGATGGAAGTCATAAAACAAATATTAAAGTAACTAACTGGTCATAATCACAGCCTGACTCTTACACGACAAGAGGCCACTATTAAGCTGAATAAAACCGCCTGACAGCAGCCAGAATATAATGGCTAATATTTCTGCCAGTGTCATAACCAGACGTCTCCCCTGAAGTGAAAAAAAAATGGATTGTAAGTAGCAGGAATACAATAAAAATCGTCCTCGGCAGGAAGGAGTTCAGGAATATACAAATGTAATTTCTACGGAAGACGTCCACAAGAGTACATTATAAAGTACATCTGCGTTGGTCAAGGAGCACCTCTTCCTCGGCCAATAAACATGCGCCGGTAGGTAACTGACGCAAATATTCAATGGAACTCGTAAAGGGACATGAAAAACAACCAAAACTGCGATGCAACGACATTGATATATAAATAGATCAATAAATACGAAGGAAATGCTAGGGCGCCTCCAATGGTCATGAGAGTACTTAGTATCACAGTCAGTATCACACCTGACGGAGATGGAGTGAGAGGATGAGACAGAGGTAGATTATGTAAAGGGGCACTCTTGTAATGTCACGCCTCCCTGAACTCGGGTGCAGCTCACAGCATTCTTATTAACTGGCCAGTCCCACCGCTCAGCACTCCGACCTTTTCATTGGAAGCCGCCTGCCGCCTCCGTCCACACCACTTCATTTCCGTATGCCACGTGGATATTCTCTTGCTTCTTACTATTGCACGCTGTTCCTGTCATTCTCTAAGTCCATCTGAGGTCCACTACATGACCGGGCCTTCTCAGAGGGATAGTGGCAACCAGAAATCACTCTTCCTCATGTTGGCGACGTACGAATGAAGAAGGGGTGTCTGTAACGACTCACGCATGTGAAAGTTCGTGTTGTAACGGATAAATGTGTTAGCGTGTATGTGTCATCGGTATGAACGGACACTCAATTTAAATGCCAAGCATGTCTTAGGGTTTGAACATTATACACTCAGGTACATCCATGTTGCGAGACAAACACGCTACCACCAAGCCACCACGACTCCGTCCCAATTCTACTGAAGATGAAAATTAGCATAGCGTACAGGGTCAGTAACATCTTGTACGGCACTTATTCAGCCATCTCCTTAAAAAATATATAAATGGCAGATAAAAGCGAACGGTAATGTGCACAATAATTATGCTGAAGATGTTCTACGGGGAGCCTGCTGAGCCCATGAGGATACGGCTCATGACATCGTCTGGTTTTCAATGTTCAGAACAAGCATGGCTCTTTGTCCCCCCGTCAGTATTAGTCTGCTGGTTGAACGAGGAGGGAAAGACAGAACGAAGTGGAGGAATAAACTGTAGATATATTTTTGGCGGAAGGAGAAGGTAATGGAAAGCCCGTATTCTCGTCGGGGTTCGAGGCTTTCCTACATACTCTCCCTGATTTATTCTGCGCCTCATTCTCTTGTACGCTGTTCATATCTTTGTAATACCGATACAGACTGCACAGATATCATACAGGAAAATGGCAACGCGTCAAACACAGAAATAAACTGGTAAGGAAAAGGTGTTACGAGGCCTGATGAGAATACGACACAAGGAGGCTTACAGGGGTTCTGTTGCGACCACCCAGGATTAATTCTGATATTAAATGTCTAGTGATGTATTGATGGACAGATTATCAGGATTTGTTTGTTTTTTAATCAAACTTTACTGTGCAATTGAACTAAGTAATGAGACGTATGTATGGAATCATTAATGGCTATAAACGTCATATATCAAAACCCTTCATTACCAAGATATCTTTCTAATTCTTACTACTGCTCTGCGATTTTCTTCAGCGCTTGGGCGGTCTCTCCTGGTAAACTCGATCGATGCACACAGTCTCCACAAACCCCTTCCGCGAGATGTCTAGTTTCATTTCTGTTCTTGCCACTGTCTAGCGATTTTATTCAGCTTAAGAAGGCCCTGTCGTGGTGGCTGGATCTATATTATACTTCTATCGCCGCTAAAGGAGGGGTAAAAAAACTTGTACTGAAAGTCTTGCCACCATCTGACGATTGTTTTAAATTCAAGCGTGACTTTTTGTAGATAAGGAGCTTTTAATATTCTTACTACCATCAAAAAATTTTCATCGTCTTCAGAAGAACCCCTCGTTGTGAAGAGGATAAAAATACTCCATAAACCCTTCCAATATATAATTTTTCTCCACAACCCCCTTCAGTGTTTAATTTTTTCCACTGACTCCTTGACTGTGAATGTGACTGATATTTTTTCTCCCTTTCAACAAGCAATTCTAATCACCTTAGGCAGCACCTCTTGTAATAAATGGGATCGAACTCCACAAATCCCTACAGTATTTCATTTTCCATTCCATAAACTCCATTTTAAATATGACATCCAATTTAATTCATGCTGCCGCCTCACCACCCACCTCATCCCAGCAAATACCAACCGTACTGAAGGGGCTCACTCGATGCTGTTTTGTACTAGATAATCACCTTTTAATTGCCTGAGGGTCATCGTTAATTGACAACCAGTGAAACGTGCTCGCTCAACCACAACACAGCCAAGGAATAATAGTGGTGGTATTAATGGTGGTATGAATAATGGTGGTGGTATTAATGGTGGTAGGAATAATGGTGGTGGTATTAATGGTGGTAGGAATAATGGTGGTGGTATTAATGGTGGTAGGAATAATGGTGGTGGTATTAATGGTGGTAGGAATAATGGTGGTGGTATTAATGGTGGTAGGAATAATGGTGGTGGTATTAATGGTGGTAGGAATAACGGTGGTGGTATTAATGGTGGTGAGAATAACGATGGTGGTATTAATGGTGGTAGGAATAATGGTGGTGGTATTAATGGAGGTAGGAATAATGGTGGCGGTATTAATAGTGGTAGGAATAATGGTGGTGGGAATAATGGTAGTGGTACTGATGGTGGTAGGAATAATGGTGGTGGTATTAATGGAGGTAGGATTAATGGTGGTGGTATTAATGGTGGTATTTGGTTGGTAATCGTTTAATATTTCACGTATATTTGATTTATACTCACATCTTTCTTAGCATCGCTGGTGTATTACTAGAGCTTCATGGCTTATTATTATTTTTGTTGCTATTATTATTATTATTATTATTATTATTATTATTAATATTATTACAATTATTATTATTATTATCATTATTATCCTTATTAACATTTTATCAACATCATTATTATTCTGTTTTCTTGTTATTGTCAGGAATGTAATCTTTTTATTGCGATAACTGCTATGCCTTCCGATGTGTTGTTATAATTGTTCCCACAGTTAATTCTATCACCATTTTTGCCAGCAGAGAACAAACCGCTACGGCAAAAAATAAATGAAAAAAATATATATACTGTATACTGTATATACAGTATATGATAGGATCTATGGTCGTATTCAAGGGGCACAGAAAGCTTCGTTGCACCTTTTCCTTTGAGATTTATTCTGCACAGTACACCTCAACGTCTTATGTTATTAATGAAAACTTTGTCGAGATTAAAACTAGATAGTCTATGGCGGTATTCTCGTGCAGGTAGGAAGTTGGCTAACACCTTTTTCTTGCCGGTTTATTTTTTATTCTGTTCCATTACTATATTCTTGTGTGTTATTCATGCAATCTCTGTCGATATTAGTAAGATATAGCAAAAAAAAAAAACAAGATATGAATGGGTAGTTTGAAAAATAAATCGTTAAGGAAGCGGTGCTAGGGAGCCTCCTTAGCCGACGAGAATGTTAAGGTGTAATACGTAAAATAAATCACTGAGGAAGAGGTGTCAAGAAATCTCCAGAGCCGCTAAGGACACGATCCCTAAACCCACCACCAGCACCAGTCGTGTATAATTAATCGCCTTCACCCCCACCAACACCCCGGCTATGGTTCGTTCATTTTAGCTTGCTGGAGATTCCCGTCATTCAGTTTTTTATATGAAGCTTATTCCCCGTAGCTCAGAGACGGAATAAGGCAATACTATAGTCCTACATCCTACCCATGACACCTCTCCTTGTTCTTCCCCCTTAACTATCACCGCAGTATTGAGCTGGTTTCCGGTTACATGTCAGCAGTCAAAACGGCGAGCTGACGATTTTAGGCCGAGTTAAAAAGAGTATACCACCTAGGGCAGTAAAGTAAGGCAACTGTTAGGGCTTAAACTCAGCATCACCATCAGCCAGTGTATATAACCACCCTGACCACCACCATTAACCTCCCTAACCCACCATCACACGGACTCTAACTTTTACTCACTGCCGTATTTAACTTCGCCGCTACGGGAGGCAAATTTTAAGCCGGGTATGATAATCGGGTGGTGGCAAAAAATACAGCATAAAAGAAACTCATGTGAGTAAAGAAGATGGAAACTATTTCAAACCTGATCTTTATACAAGATACTATAGGGGATCTCTAACCCCTAAAGACCTGCATCTCCTTGGTTCTCTAACCTCTCAAGATGCGTTTCTCCTTAAGTGAATAAAATCGTCTGAGGATAACAAGTATGGTATAAAAGGTGTAATCTTACTGAGGGGGTTAACAGAGAAAGTTTCTAACCCCCTAATTTCAAGAGGTCCTTCTAAGGTATATATAATTTTCTCAAGGCGGTAAATCTAAAAATAAAAAGGCGTAATCGTTCTGAAGTTTTAATGGCTATTGTTTCTAAATCATCCACTACAAGAAGTCCTGTACTAGCCTTAATAAAATAACCAAGCATATCTAAATCTATGGTAATAAGCATAATCGTAGTAGAGGGGCAAAGCAGGCATCATACAATATAGCGTCTAACTTCTGCTTGGCCGTATTTATCTCACCCACCCACCTGGCCTTCGTCGTAACTCCGCCTTAACTTACGAGCACCCGCCGACAATTAGGGTGATGAGGCTGGGCGACGGATCACCTAAATAATCACTAATCAGGCCCTAACTCACCCACCACCGAGATAATATTTGTTTATTTCTGCTGCTACGAGATTATTTCATACGTTTTAGGAGAACCCCAAGAAGAGAAGTTAATGAAAGCTGCATCTAACCCCCTGATATCGAACCCCTAAATTAAATCGTGTGGAAAGAGCATCAGAAAAGGCATCCTGGCACTAAAGGGGTTGCCTCACACACCCACTTCCCCTCCACCATTTCAACCTTGGCTCGTATTCTCGTCGGGTATGGAAGCGCCCTAGCACCTCTTCATAAGCGATTTATTCTGCTTATTACACCTTACTATCTTCTTTTGTATTAACTGCGTTATTTTGTATCCGTCCAATATCGCCATACTCTGCATAACTAACGTGCTGAAGAATATTAACCAGCCATATCCCAAAGTAAATCGCCAAAGAAGAGGCGTTAGGGAGCTTCCGTAATCAATGAGAATACGGGTTATTTAGTCTACTTTTGATATACTCAGGTGATTCTATTAAGCTTAACCCTTAAGAACAACTCCGAAAGAAGGGATTAAATACTGATTCTAAACTCTTCATGCGATACCCCCTCCAGACGATTTTTAGACCCCTCATAGCTGAAGGGGTTAATGAACGCTTTATCTAAACTCTTCATTTACAAGCCAATTCTAAGCTAAAAGAAATCGTCTGGGGAGGCAAGAATATAACGAAAACTGGGCGGAAGCGTTTAATCCTTTGCATCCTGTAGTCAATACTGGTTTTTGTATCTCCAGACGATTTTATTCAGCTTTGGAAAAAACTTTGACCTGGAGAGGTTAGATACAGACATCATTACCCCACCACTACAAAAAAAAAAAAAAAAAAAAATCGTAAAATCGTCTGGAAACAGCAGGAATACATCAACAAAACACGTCACCGGACACGTGGAGTTAACAGTTTCACTATGTTGACGATTTTCACACCGGCTACAACATCGAAATATAAAATCCATGAGCAATTTGTCTGAGAACGGAAATATTACAACCAACACCTCACTTCACCCAAATATGCGTCTCAGAGCTGCCCGCCCGTGAGGTAGGTGTGTACAGTCGCCGTCAATAATCCCTTTACACTCTGGGGTTCCGAGTTAGTGAAGCCAGAATACGGTTCCTCCAACATGCTTGAATATCATAAGGCTCTGATACGACTGCAAGACACTGTAAAGGAATTATTGATCGCCACCGTACTTACTGGCCGCTATACATACATACATACTTACATACATATTCATACATACATACATGACCTATACTAAATGATAAAATAGTTGATTTGGACAGGAAGCAATGAAATTTAATAACATTATATTATTACTCTTACCACTTCCAATGATTAGTGAAGCTTCTCTGAAATAATAAACAGTATTAAGCGGGCAAAAAAGTACATTCAGGTATAATTTGTAATCGTTATTGTGAAATATGATCATAATAGTAAGAGAAACGCTATTCTACACATCGGAAAAATACTTAAAAATTAAATGCCTAAACCTATCATGAACTACATAAAAAAATCACACAAGGACATGAAACAACTGAATGAACAAAATAATAACAATAATAATCAAACACACAAGCAACCAGCCAAAGGAACAAGAAAAATTACAGGGAATATTACGAACTAAAACACAAGTAGGAAAAAAAGGCGATTGGACTGTAAAGCATATAAATGGCGATGTTAACTGGAGAACACGAAGTAAATTCAAGAAACATCATAAGGGACAATTAGAAGCAGATCCAAACAGTAACAAGTCAAATAACAAACGATGATGACAGCGTGAGGAGGAAGAAATTAGGAGAACGCACGCAACATCAGGGGGACCAAGAGTGTGGGGGGGAAATGAAGGCAGAGAAACGAGTGGAAGGTTAATTATGAAAAAAAAACGAAATGAGGGAAATGGAGAGGGAGAATGAGGCAAAAATGAATTTGGACTGGACAAAGGAACTACTAGAAATAAAGTGTGGGAAGAGAGGAATGGGAATATTAAAGAAAATGTTTTAGGAAAGCGAGTGAAAGTAAAATCAGTAAAACAAAATGTAAAAACATTAAAGGAGAGAAAAGAGAAAAAGCGAACAAGATAACATAAACCAGAAAAGCTCCCTCCTCCTCAAAAAAAAAAAAAAAAAAGGCAAACGTTAAAAAAAGAAAAGTGAGGAAAAGTGAAAAGTTGAAGAAAAAACAGCGAGTAAAATATTAATAGAGAGCAAAATAAAAATAGAAAACTTGTTGAAAACAGAGCAGAAAGTCAATATCAAACAAACTGGCAAGAGATGAAGAAGTAAGAGGGGAAAATACTGGCCAAATACTTGAAATATATAAGTAGGGGAAGGAGAACCCCAAATATTTACTTCCACTCTGATGAACTTATCAGCCTCTATACTGCATTACATAAGAGTATCAGAAGCAGTGCAACCCTGACTCCTTCCTTCCCGCGCCTTGTGTTCCTTTTAATGCGACAAAATCGGGGTTTGTCTTCTTATTCGCCGTCGCACTTATAGCCGCTTCAGTCCGATGGCATATTTTCGGCTATATTTTTGCTACTGACATACGGCTATCTAGAGGTGGAGAGAATAAATACGAAACAAATATGCCACCGGACTCATGTGGTTAAGAATTAAAGTAAGAGACTGCGATAGAGTTAGGTGAAAATAGTGAGAGTTAAAGAAGGAAGAGGAAAGACGAAGTTAGTAAGAGAGGATGTTAATAAACTGACTAAAATTACAAGTACGACTAAAAACGTAAAGAACTGACGTACTTGTAAGAGCACGAAGAGCCAGCTGCTGTTGGAAGATGAGGTTGGGGGGCCAGGCGGTGGTGAACTGATGATGATGCTGGTGAGGGGCGCTGGAGGTGGAGGCGGGGGGCGGTAGCGGCGGCGGGGGTCCTACGCTCCCCAGATGACCTAATATCGTGGGCATAGGGGGCGTCAGTCTCCCGTGGAACTCCTGGCGAGGCTCGTAGCGCTCGTCGGCGTCGGAGTCCACGTTGATTTCCTCATCTTCATTGTCGTCCTGAGTCGTCTTTAACCTGTCGTCTGCCGGGGGGGTTAAGGCGTCCCCAGGCGGCGTAGGGGTTAAGTCAGGGTGAAGGGCGTCGGTGCTGTCCTCCTTCGTCGCCTCCTTCGGGTGCTGTGGCGCGGCTAAGATGGCGTCCACGGAGAAGGAGAAACTCTTGCGTGTAACCGCACTGAAGGCGGAGTTCTGGCTGGCCCTCACTGCCTGTGCTGCCGCCGACATCCTGCTGACAGACTAGGGTCGGGCTGTCCTGTTAGCAAGTCCCTCTTCCTACTGAGCTAAAGTACAGCAGGTTTGATATTGGGCAAACCATCATCATCATCATCATCTTCATCGTCACCGTTATCACACAGGTCTCCCACTGCACGCACAGGCACCGTCACGCCACCCCGCCGACATGGCACTCAGATAACACTTGGGATTCGTGTACGGCAGGTGGCACTCCAGTAATACAGGTGATGAATGGTGAGACTTGGAGGCCTGGAAGTTGGTCAAGTGGCACTACACGAAGAAAATGGATAGGTGGTGATACTCAGAGCAGGTGATGGCACTTAGGAAAATCAGGTGACAAACTAATTGATTAGGTGATACTTTGGAGTGGCCAGAAGGCGCTCGAAGGAAGGTGGCATTCAGTTAATTAGGTGACAGTTGTAGATGTCAGGTGGCACTCAGGAAAATAAGGCGATAATCTGACAGATCAGGTGTCAATTGCAGCCATCAGGTGGCACTCTGAGTAGATAATTAGTATTCTGGACAGGTATTGGTACTCAGGAAAATAATGTGACACTTGTGGCAGCCATGTGGTGATAGTGATTCTTAGAGTAGGTGGCACTAAGGAATATCAGGTGACAACTGGTGCTGGCAGGTTACAATTGGAGTTATCAGGTGACAAATAGAATTATCAGGTGACACTCTGTTAATGAGGTGACACTGTAGTAATCAGGTGATTTAATAGGTGACGGCACTCGGGAAAATCAGGTGACAATTACAGCGAACTGGTGACAACTGGAGTGATGATGTGACAGTTGGGAGATTAGGTGGCACTCAGTTAATCAGGTGACACTTGTATCAGTCAGGTGGTGGTGGTGGCACTCAAAGGTGGCACTCAGGGGGAAAGCCAGCTGACACTCGCGTCGTCTCAGTCTCGACGGGGCCCTAAGTGCCACTCGGCAGTTCTCGTGAGCATCAACATCCGCATATAAATGGTAGGTGGGTGGGGGTGTAGGGGGGGTGAGAGGTGGGTGGGGGAGGAAGGCAGGCTGGCAGTAGGGGGGCGTCAGGGGCGGATATGACTGTTTACACAAGTTATCAATTCAGCAGCGGCGGTGGTAACTTACACCCACGGCGGCCCGGAGACTAACTGGAACCTCGCACCGCCGCCCAGCCCTCGCCAGGTGCCCCGCCTACCAGAAACACCCCGGCCAATTCCCTCCCTCGAGACTAATAGTGGGCGGAGACTGGGACACCCGGTTGGCCAATCAGTGCGGAGATTAGTGAACACTCGGCACGGGCCATTAGGTTTATGGCAAGATTTACTGTGCGGGTGCTTGTCGCCGTGACCCGCCTGCCAGACACACCCCTCAACCCCGGCCACCCACATGGAATAAACCCGGTCCCTGTCCCGGTCCTTGCTGCGCCGCGGGTCCCGGGAAGTAGTGACGGTAATGAAATGGAAATCAACATCACCTCATCGTCCTTAATTGAGTAAGTGAGAGTTTGTCTAACTAGCGACGCCCGGGCAAATATGGAGGGGGCGAGGGGAGGGGAGAGGGGATAAAGAGAGGGGAGAGAGGAGGAGGAGGAGGAGGAAAGAGGGGAGATGTGTGAGGGAGGAGAGGAGGAAAGAGGGGAGATGTGTGAAGGGAAAGAGGGAAGACAGCAGAATGTGTGGTGGAAACATGAGAGAAGAGAGGGAGTTTTCTGAGGGGAAAGAAGGAGGAAAGAATGTAAGATTGAGGGGAGCGTGAGGGAAGAGAGGGAGCTGAGTGAGGGGAAGGGGAAAAAGGGAAGATTATAAGATGTGGTAGGAGAGAGAGAGTAAAAAACGGAGATAAGTAAGAGGAGACAGGAGGACAGAGGGAATGATCTGAGAGGAGAGGAAAGTTAAGGGAAAGAAAAATGAGATATGAGAATGATGAGGAAAGGATATGGAAACGGAAAAGGAAAGAACTGAAGATGCTGAGGATGTGTGATAGGAGAGAGGAAAGAGAGGGAGGAAAAATAATACTGGCAGGAAGGGGGAAGAGGAAGGAAAGACGTGTGAGGGAGAAAGAGGAGGAAAGAGGGGAGGAAGGATGATGTGTGAGGAGAAAGCGGAGAAAGGAGAGTAGATATGAGAGAAGAGAGCTGAGAAAAAGAGAAAGAATGGACGACCCATAAGACAAAGATGGAAGAGAAAAAGATTTTGGATGGGAAAGGCGATAAAAAGAGGGTGAAAGAGGGAAAGAGGAGGAGCGAAGAGGGGAGATATGTGAGAGGGGTGAGATGGAATAAGAAAATGGATGACAAAAAAGGTGAACTATGTGAAAGGGAGATAAAGGACAGGGAAGAGAGGATGCAAAGTGACGGAAGAAGGGGATGCAAGAAAAGAGGTGGAGGTGTGAGAGATGAAGGGAAGGGAGATAAAAGGAAATGGGAGACGTGTGAGAAGTGAAAGATGAGAAGAAGAAAGAGGTGAAGATGTAAGAGGTGAAAAGAGCTAAGGGGAAGAGAAGAGACAAGGAAGAGGTCGGAGATGTGGTAAGGAAAGTGTGTGTAAGAAGCGGGTGTTTGAAAGAAAGGGGGAAGAGGATGAAAGGAGGGAAGGAGAGAGATGTGTAAGGAAGAGGGAGAAAAGAGGAAGATGTGTGAGGGAAGAAAATGTGTGGCGAGAGAGAGAGAGAGAGAGAGAGAGAGAGAGAGAGAGAATTACAAAAGATCTCGAGTTACGAAGAGGTGGGATTACGGACAGCGCTAAGAACTACGTAGAGAATTCAGAACACGAACAGTCCAACATATAATAAGAACTAAAGAATACAACAGAACTGATCAATACGGACCAAAAACAAAAAATAAGGGAATGGATAATTACTGATGTGAATAAATTTACTGACAAACGTAAACTAAGACATGAATATTAAAAAAAAAAAAAATGATTTGAACAGCTGAAAACCTCAACAAAACCGAAAATACCTATAAATAAAACTGTTAAAGGAACAGTAGAATCTGTACTGAGCTAAGAAAATATGGAAAAACTAAAAAATATGACTGATGAAAAAAATACGGGATAAAAATATACATCATAATCCGATATTGTGTTGTACCTGAAATTAGATGGTAAGGCCCTGGGTGACCAGGATGATTAGCCACTGATTCCTGACTAGCATTATAAGCAAACTGCTGACTGGAGACTACTAAATGTATGGGAAAAATAGAACATTACTGAGAAGACTGAGAGTAAACAGGTGAAGTTATTTCATACATACCATTTTATTTGTTTCATACACGTCTGACTCACGGCACAGATAGGGAGCCTGTTCCCGAGGCCCAGCAGTCCACTTATCGCAGGCTGCACCAACAAAGCGTTCCTCCCCACCAACCTTCAAACGTCACAGCTTGGCCACAAATACCTGCCATCTCTATCACGAAACGCAGTGATGTCACGTTAAGGTCTTGTGTTATGGTGTTAGTGAATGTTTCTATGACGTTCCCGTGGTGCCATACGGACGGTC
>JAGKTI010018450.1:0-17694 GCA_018397915.1 Birgus latro | reverse complement strand
AATAAGAGCGAGAGTACAAGAACGAGAGGGACAGAGAGAGAGAGAGAAATGAGAGGTAGGAGAGAGAATATGAGCGAGGGTATAAAAATGAGAGAGAAAAGAAGAGGAGATAGAGAAGAACAAGAGTATGAGAGAGAGAGAATGAGAACAAGAGTATGAGAGAGAGTGAGAGAGAATAAGAACAAGAGTACAGTATGAGAGAGAGAGAGAGTGAGAGAGAATAAGAACAAGAGTATGAGAGGGCTTCAGACAAAGAGATAGAGGTGGAGGAGGTACAGGGTGGTCATGACAACTCTGGTGCAAATTGTGTGATGAGGGAGCAGCAATATTCTAGAGTTTTTACATATAGCTAATTTCAGTGCAGTAACTGTGAACAGGTTTCGTGACTGCCGTAGTGATCTGCTGATGACTAGGGATCAGAAAAATTCGGTTCTTACAGTATGCAACAGGCTTACATGTTGATGGTAATCCAGTAGTTGAGTCCATATAAATTAAGCTTTCATACAAATTATACTGCTTGGTTGACTTATCTCTTACTTCTATCTATCTATCTATTGCCAGACGCCTCAATCCCGAACGGGATGGCCACAAACAAATCGCCTCCATGTCACTCTGTCCCCTGCCATTTCACTACCACGCTTCCAACTCACACCCCCCTCTCTCATATACCTCTCCACTCCATCCCTCCATCTCATCCTTGGCCTCCCCCTCCCTCTCGCCCCCTCCACCTCACTCACATACACTCTCCTCGTCAATCTTTCACTCTCCATCCTCTCCACATGCCCAAACCACCTTAACATGTTTCTCCTAACGTTTTCCATCACGTCCTCAACCACACCACAACGCTCCTTCACTTCCTCATTTGTTAGTCTGTCTCTCCATGTGACTCCACATGCTCCTCTCAAATAACTCATTTCCACTGCTCTCACTCTTGACTTCTGTCCTTCCAACAGGGTCCAAGCTTCACTTCCATATGTCAGAGTTGGTAAATAAATACAGAGTTGATGGTCAGAGTTCACTGTTCATGGACTTGGATACAGTGCCAGTGCCATTTCATGAAGAATTTCATATGTTTGGAGGAAAATGTGTGGTCTCCAGAACATAACCACCTATTTTACATGTAAATATATGTCACCATTTAACACGAAATTGATTTAACACGAGCTTCCACATACCATATCTCATGTTGTACATAGACTCCACTGTAGTAAATTGTACCACAAAATGACAATGTTCACCCCTTAAAACACAAAGTCTAAAAACAGTTTGTCAATCAACCTAAACACATAATTGAGTCAAAAATGTCATCAGAATTAGTTTAAAAACAAAAAAAAAACTATCATCATACCAGGGTTTGGTCATCGTTTGGCAGGGTAGGGTGATATTTCTACCTCCATCGCTATGCTGAGGTATCACATCTGGGGGTATCACATCTTGGGGTCTGCCTGTATTTGAATACTATTGGTCGTATCAAAATTCCTAGGTGTTAATGAGAAAGCTCATGAAATTCTACATCTTGACATATGCCTAACTCTAGGAAGGTGCTGGCAAAATTTTGCACAAGGATAGTGGGAAGTTATATGAAGGTAAGTTTTACTCTTGAACACTTTATTTTCACTGCATTTCTGTACTTTGACTCATCAATTTTCTGTGTTTTTATTAGCTTGTCATATTGTATAAACACCAGCGAAGGTGATGGTATACCATTTATACCAATTTAACCAATTTCCAGTGGCATATTTGGCCGCGGAATTTTTTGTGGCCCGGGAGCAGTTGTCACTGATGTCAGATAACTGATTTTCAAACCGACCTGAGTTTTTTTTTGTGGGTGTATCCTGTTTATGCATTGTTTCCTTGGTGTTTATTATTAATATAGATACTCCTGTGTGTTTTGTTGTCTAAATATGGCAGATTGACCTGAAAACATTGCTAAAATTAGGAGGGGTACTGTGTATACGGTAGTGTATATGAAGGGCGTTTTTATGGTTTTCATTTTTTTTCCATGGTTTTCTTGGTGTATAACATTACTTTGGATATTCCTATGTGTGTTTTGATGTCTAAATATGCCTGAATGACCAGAAAACACTGCCAAAGTAAACAGAGGTACTGTACAAATAGGTTAGGTTTAGGTTGGAGGTTGGGTATATGTAGGGTCTGGGTATAGTAGGGGAATATTGTGCATTATCTGGACGTTGCCACTACCCGGACATGCCCTTGGCTCTATAATGTCAGATAATTGAAGGATTACCGTATTATTAGAGAGCTGGCACAGAACAGCAAGATGGAGGAGTGCTATCAGATGAATGTGCCTGACCTTTGTTATATGGAATCAGACAAAACTGAAAATGATGATGATGATGATGATGATGATGATCTGGGATAGCTGCATTAAGTGAATGCTTTATTTCAGAGGCTTTGTGAAGTATAAGCGAGAGACTGCACTATACCGGTCTGCTGAGAAGAGGCAGAAGGACTGGGATGAGATCTACAATTTTGACCATGTGCATCGTGGACTGAGAGTTCAGGCTGCTCGCTGCATGGACTGTGGTGTGTGCCTTTCTGCCAGTCATCACATGGCTGTCCACTTGGCAATATCATTCCTAAATGGAATGACCTCATCTTCAGTAATAACTGGAAAGAGGCACTAAATCAGCTCCTTCAGACTAACAATTTCCCAGGTGACACAGATTTGTAATATCCTGCCTAAATGTCAACTAGCTTAAGCATCATAGGTAGATCTTTATTACATTCCAACAAAAGAGGTGAAACATATACAGTTATACTCATTTTTCTATTGCTGAAATGAAGACATGTATAATTCTTTTGTGGGGGAAATAGCAATCAGATAGATTATTTTCTGGTCAGGAGGGTTGATAGGAGGTTAGTGAGGGATGTTAAAGTTATAGAAAGCAAGGAGTGTGTGCAGCAGCACAAACTATTGATTTGTGACATGGTGCTTAAAGAAGGAGTGATGAAAAAGAGGACATATGTACCTAGGAGGAAAATATGGAAGTTGGAAATCCAAGCAGTAAGGGATGCCTTCAATAGTGAAATGAGAGTGGTGGCTGAACAGGGAGGTGCAGACAGAGCTGTTAATGAACAGTACAGAGCCCTTAAGAACTACCTCTGGAAAGTTACTGATGCAATACAGGCGGGTCCCGAACTTACGAGCTAATTGGGAGCAAGGATTTTGCTCGTTAGCCGAATTCTTTTTAAACGAAGTGAAGAACTAATGGGAAAAATAGGGTTAGGGAGCAAGGCTTCCGAGCAACCCCCCCCCACCCCCAACCATCAAAACTGACTTTCTGATCATTTTAAGCTGGAATAAGAGGGTAATACACTTAACAGCATTAGAAAATGGAAGAAAAACATATTCAACAAGCAATTGGATGTCTTACTTGAGTTCGTGTGCCTTCCATGATGTATGCCAGCTGTTCTCCACCACAATTATCTCCAGTTTCTGGGCGACAGAGATAGAAAGCCGAGCATGCTTAGCACTGGGAGCACTACGGGTCACAATGGAATGCTTAGAAGACATGATGGTACAGTAATCCTAGGCACAGAAAAAAAGCACGCTTCAAGACCGACCTTAACTGGGCAAGGTTGGCTGGAAGAATATTTATGAAAATAAGACGGGAAGAGGCTTGCAGAGCTAGCGTGTAACTCATTTCCTAGGTGTCGAGGTAAACATGGAGGAGAGCTGCGACATGACCCTCGTCTCGATTCTCGTAATTGCGGATTTTTGCCTGGTCATTAAACAGGCAGTGGTGCAAATTCCAAAATCTGCTATTAGCGAATTCTCGCTAAGTGATTGCTTGTTAACCGGGACTTGCCTGTACGCAGCTGGACAAGAGGCCCACCATGACATAAAGTAACTTGGTGGTGGGACGAGGTTGTAGAAGCCGCAGTTAAGGAGAAAAGAAGGCTTTTCCGGGAATGGAAGAAGGGTGGTAACAAGAAGGAATACTTGGCTGCCAAGCATAGGGCTAGAAGAGAGGTATACAGGGCAAAGTCTGAGTCACAGAGACTTTTACTTGATAACCTAAATCATGTGGGAAGGAAAAATATGATATTTATGGTGACAGATCAGGTGAAAGGGATAATCAGGATATTGTAGGTGAGCAGTGTGTGAAGAATGATGAAGGAAGGGTGGTGGTGAACAGTGGGGATATTAAAGATGCATGGAAAGAGCTTTATAACCGGCTGTTGAATGAGGAGTTTGACTGGGACAGGGAAGGTTTGGAGCCAGCAGATCCAGTGTTTGGCCTTTGGCCTTTGATTGACACTGCTACTGTGAGTGAGGCAGGATGCGGGTGGGGATGGCAGCAGGTGTGTCTGGGTTGACTGCCGAAATGTTGAAGGCCAGGAGATATATGGGTGAGGTTAGTCACTGACCTGATGAATATGACTAGCCCCGGGCCCCTACACTCCTCTGTGGGGCAGCATAGGGTTAGATAATGGATGGATGATGGATACATGAGTGTGTTGTCCCAAATGATTGGCTGAAGAGTGTAATTGTAACTGTGTACAGAGGGAAGGGTGATGCCCTGGAAAGAGGAAATTATAGAGGAATAAAGCTTTTAGATCAGATAATGAAGGTAATGGAGAGAGTTCTAGAAGGTATTATTAGAGAATGAGTGAATATTGATGAGATGCAGTTTCGGTTTATGCCAGGCAGGGGGACCACCGAAGCCATATTCATTGTTCGACAGCTTCAGGAAAAATATATTGGAAAGAAAAGAGAACTACTTTGTTTTTGTTGATTTGGAAAAGGCCTTTGACAGAGTCCCTAGAGAGGTAGTGGAGTGGGCAATGAGACAGCTTGGATTGGAGGAGTGGCTGGTTAGGGTGGTTATGGCCATGTATGTGGGTGCTCGCTCCCAGGTAAGAGTGAATGGAGATTTGAGCGATGAGTTTTCCGCGAATGTCGGTGTGCATCAGGGGTCAGTTTTGAGTCCCTAGTTGTTTATCATGGCACTTGAAGCCCTCTCATGTGACTTCAGAGATAGACTCCATGGGAGATGCTGTGTGCTGATTAATTTGGTGTTGATTGCAGAGAATGAAAAGGAGCCAGAAGAAAAGATTTAGGAAGTGGAAAGATGGTATGGGGCACAAGGACATAAGGGTAAATGCAGATAAAACAAAAGTGATGATATCTAGGGTTGGTGGCAGTACAGTCAAAGAAGAGGGAGAGTGGCCATGTTCAATTTGCCGCAAGAGCGTGGGAAGTAATTCCATCTTGTGCAGTGTTTGTGATAAATGGTTGCACAAGAGATGTAGTGGTATTAGAGGTAGACTGCGAGATAATACTGATTTTATGTGTGTGGCATGTCAGGGAGAGCAGGTGGAGATTCTCATGCGTGAAAGGATTGAACTTGCTGGTGAGTTTTTTGTGTGTGTGGAAGAGTTTTGTTATTTGGGAGACATGTTATGTGCTGGAGGTGGGCCTGGAGCTAGCTCTGTGGCTAGGATGAGAAGTGGTTGGAAGACATTCAGGGAGCTGTTGCCTCTTCTGACATTGAGAGGACTCTCCCCATGTGCTAAGGGGTCTTTGTATGCAGCATGTGTTAGGAGTGTGATGCTGTATGGTAGTGAGACCTGGGCAGTAAAGGAAGAGGATATTGGCAGGCTCAATCATACAGAAGTGACAATGATTAGGTGGATGTGCAGTGCGCCCCTGCGTGCAAGGCCCAGGAGGGCTGGGTTTGCGATGGAGGAGTTGAGAGAGAGGATGGGACTGGAGTGTATTGGTGTTGTGATGAGGAGAGGTAGATTGAGATGGTTTGGGTATGTGGAAAGGATGAGGAAGTGAAGGAGCGTTGTGGTGTGGTTGAGGACGTGATGGGAAGCGTTAGGAGAAACACGTTAAGGTGGTTTGGGCATGTGGAGAGGATGGAGAGTGAAAGATTGACGAGGAGAGTGTATGTGAGTGAGGTGGAGGGGGCGAGAGGGAGGGGGAGGCCGAGGATGAGATGGAGGGATGGAGTGGAGAGGTATATGAGAGAGGGGGGTGTGAGTTGGGAGCATGGTAGTGAAATGGCAGGGGACAGAGTGACATGGAGGCGATTTGTTTGTGGCCACCCCGTTCGGGATTGAGACGTCTGGCAATAGATAGATAGAGTTAATATTGGGGGTGGGGTTGCGATGGGTAGACCGAGGAAGATGTGGGACAAGGTCATTAAGTGTGACCTCAGGCTTAAGGGACTGATTAGGGAGGCTGCCATAGATCAAGCAGCATGGAGAGCCTCCAGTAGGTGACCAAGGCCGATGCATGCAAGCATGTTGGAGCCTTCAAAAACGAAAACAAAACGAAAACGAATGATGGCTTTGTCCTGTGCATGGGTTCAAAGGTCAGATGTGACTGAAGATTTATATAATGAATATTTTTACAATACAGTATTTACCACTTCTTTTGTATTTGCTGTATTCAGTACTTACATGAAATATTAACAGATACTGCTTGGGAGACTTATAAACAGGGAATCATCGTTTAGAATAATTGCTCTGTGTGCCATCCAGAATCAAGGAACATGCTTTGCTTGTGTGTGATGTATAAATGTATGAAATTACTGATAATGCCATGAAGACATTTCTAAAGTGAATCATCATTTAGTACAATTGCTCTGTTGCCTTCCAAAATCATGGGAAGACTAGATCTTAAGAATACAGTAATCCCATGGTTATCATGCACTTGATTATAGCTAGAGCTGGGCACTAAATACATTGGATGTATTTAAATACTAAATACATGGGAGAAATGTATTTAAGTACTAAATACTTAATACATTTTATGAATTTATTTAAATACTAAATACATCAATTGTATTTAAATATGTTTGTTAATACATTTTAAATACATATAAATTTTTTATTATAGCTAGAGCTGGGCACTAAATACATTGGATGTATTTAAATATACATGGGAGAAATATATTAAAGTATTAAATACTTAATACATTTTATGAATTTATTTAAATACTAAATACATCAATTGTATTTAAGTATGTTTGTTAATACATTTTAAATATGTATAAATTTTAACATATGTATTCAGTAATTCATGATCCACGTCAAAGTATTGGTGCGAGTACCCTGAGTGGCCTAATGCTGTATGTTAAGTGCAAAACCATCAACCAAAGTTGTTGGCCAAAAAATTGAAATACAAAAGCAAACCTAAAACATGTCCAAAAACCATGGGTATCAAAAATCAACATCCGCAATCAGCCATGTGCCACAGTTACAGATGAGAAAACAAAATACCAACCATAGTGGCGGTGCATGGGCGGTGAATTGATTGCTACATATCAACTACTCTGATCTTTTGCTATCACTCTTTGAACTTTTGCAAGCTTAAAATGTCAAAATTAAGAGATCAGCAGTAAAAAATATACAGTAAGACCTCACTATAACGGACTAATTGGGGCCCAAGCCAGTCCAAAAAATGCGAAATTCCGATAAAAGCGACATCCGGACTTTTTCCGATATATCAGACATTAGTCCGGATTGCATCAGTGGTTTTCACCACCATTGCAGTATTGTACTGTGTTATACCTTCACTACATTAATCAAATGGCATAATGATACTGTACTGTGCACTGAAAAACGTGTCTTTTACTTGTCTTATTGTGGTGAACATAGCTGAAGTGGTCAGGCAGTCCGGACTGCTTTCTGGCTTTATCGGACTTTTTCCGATATACAGTATAGGAGTTTAGTCTGGTAGCTCCTCGAGTCCGATAAAAGCGAATTCCGGTCTACTGAAGTCCGTTATAGCGAGGTTTTACTGTAGTTTGTTATTCACACCAAAATAATGCCAGAAATATAGCTATCCGGTACCTGGCATGTGGAATAGACATTTTTTTGCCAACCATTCCCAAAATAAACCAACGTGGCATAATTATGCCAGACCTGGCAACCCTGACTGATGGAACTGAACTCGTGACTCACACCGTGTTCACTGTTCAGGGTTGCCAGATAGTTGGAAGAGTTTATGGGCAAATGAATGGGTGAAAAAGTACAGTCAGTCCTCGACTAACACACGTTTGAGTAACACGTTTTTGTTCTAATGCAGTCAGCATAATGAGACAAGTCATGTCAAAACACAGAAAAACTCGAGCTCAGCGGGAACTCAGCTGGCCTGGTGACGAAATTTGAAAGTCGCGCGCGAGGACATCACCCTCTAGACTTTGGATGCTTTTCCTGGGCACATATTTCCGTTCTGTATGGGTATTTGTCTCAGATCCATAGCCAGCCACCTCAGCCAAACAGCCCTAGTGGGATAAGTTAGGTTAGGTGAGGTTAATGAGCGAAATTTTGCCTGGGAAACACAATGAGTATATTTTTAAGAAAAAATTATGGTTAGGTTTGAAACGACTGGGCGAGCATCGTTCCTGGCTGAGGGTTCCCGGTGGTTACAGAACTGAAATATGCTTCATGGGCTCATTCAAGGGCGAATGGTTAGACAAAAATTTATGGGTTTTGCAATTTCGGGGGATGAAATGGAACGAAAATATGTGCTCATCAGAGAGAGAGAGAGAGAAAAAAAAAACACTTTCATCCATGTGTTCTCGTAAGTTAGGGTTTACTTCCACATTCTTCGTTCAATTTCGTGCTTCCCAGCACATTTCGGACCACCTGGTCATATGGTTATCAGTCCTTTCTCATGCTTCACTTAGCTCTTCCTCATACTCATAATAGGTTTTACAGTTTTAAGGTACGAAGTGGAACGAAAATGTTTCCTAAATAAAGGAAAAAAATTACTTTCATGCATGTGTTCTTGTAAGTTAGCATTCAGTTCCACATTCTTTGTTCAATTTCGTTCTTCCCAACACATTTCCAACTGACTGAGCATAGTTATCAGTCCTTTCTCACTCCTCACCCCAAACTCATAATAGGTTTTTCAGTTTTAGGGGGCGGAATGGAATGAAAATGTTTGCTAATTAGAAAAAAAAAAATCTTTCATATATGTATTCTCATAAGTTAATTAGTGTTCAGTTCCACATTTTTCATTCAATTTCATGCTTCTCAACACGTTTTGGACCGACTGAGCCCACGGCTATCAAGTCCTTTCTCACGTCTCACTGACTTTACCGTAATCATATGGATTTTGCAGTTTTAGGGGACAAAACTGAACGAAAATATTTGCTAATCGGAAAAAGAATTACCCCCATCCGTGTGCTCTCGTAAATTAGCGTTCAGTTCTACATTCTTTGGTCTTCTTGCTGATAGTCTGCTATATTGTTTGGATTACTTCTGGGTGGTAAATAAATGTTTCAAGCAAAATCTGTTTCCCTGTTGTTTTTTACTGTGTTCCACTGTGTCAACTCGTTTGACTCGTCAGGGTTACGGCAAAAGGACCTGTCCTAATCTAAGTTTTTAACTAAACCTTACCAAGCTTAACTATACTTAATTTAATCTAACTTAATATAATCTAACCTTACATCCAGTTGGGAAGGTTGGAAACGAAAACCACCTTAGAGTACGTCAAGACAATCATAGGTACAGCTTATGGAATGTAATGATAAAAAGTGGGAAAACTTTCAGCAGGAAAAGGTAACTTGCCTCCCTGAAAATAGTCAGAAAAATACAGAAAACAAACTGGAGGAATATGAAATGAACTGGTAAGGTCCTTCTACTGCTTAAGTAAAGCGTACGTTTACCGAAATGCAAAAAAACGCATCATGAATGAAAGCAATATCAGAACGATTTGGAGGGGCCGAGAGAAGATAAAGATCATGCGTAGGAAGTGATGCGAACCTGGCACATGTGAAAGTTTATATGGTGTCCTCACAGTGTAGAGACTTTACACTGTGTGTTGTCCTGAAGCTGACTGAGATGTTTGTAAGGCATTATGTGGAGTGTCAGAAAAAGAAAACTCTCCCTTTACCCCTTGTTACCACCTTATCCCACATAAATTACCTCCACTTGTACACACCATCAGGTAAAACAGTGAAAGAGATATATTTTGTAATTGAGAACATCAGTGGTATTAAAAATAGCATTAATAAAACAAAAGTTGGGTTGGGTACCCTGATGATGTTGATACATAGCTTCTTGGCACTTTTCTCCCACCCCCCTCGCATAATGTTGTCAAAATTTTCACATTTTATCATGTGGCCCTTGGGACAGACGTTAGGCAGTATGGTTAGACAAAAATTTATGGGTCTGGCATTCTGGGGAGTGAAATAGAATAAAAATGTTTGCAAACCAGAAAAAAAAGTACTCTTTAATCCATATGTTCTCATAAGTTAGCGTTCAGTTTCACATTCTTCATTCCATATCGCGCCTCCCAACTCATTTCAGACTGACTGAGCAGTTTAGCCATAAGCTTAGTTAGTCCGAAATGTGTTGGGAAGTATGATATCAAAGAATGTGAAACTGAACGCTAACTCACAAGAACACACGAATGAAATTTTTTCTGGTTAGCACACATTTTTGTTTTATTTCGTCCCCTAAAACTACCAGACCATAACTTTTCGTCTAACCATACGGCCTAAGGTCTCTCCCGAAGGCCACATGATATGAGAGAAGGCAAAATAGACAACACTGGGGGTGGGGGGCAGGTGGAGAATACCGGGGAGCTATGTACCAACAACACAAGGATGCCCAGCATGACTTTTGTTTTGTTAATGCTATTTTAATATCATTAATGTTCTTAAATACATCAGTTATATCTCTTTCAGCGTTTGACTTGACGGTGGGTATAAGTGGGGGTAATTTACGTGGAGTAAGGTGGTAATGAGGGGCAAAAGTGAGAGTTTTGGAAAGTTGCCAGAACACATTGCATCATTATATATGTAAACATATTGTCTGAGTGACGTGAATTTGAGTACAACGGTCCTTGTCCAGTACCTATTGCCCGCGGTACTGGAGGTTTGAGTGTATTTACATTTTCATATTTGGCGGATTTAAATACATTTAAATACTCATTCGTTTCGTTTAGTTTTTGAAGGCTCCAACATGCTTGCATGCATCAGCCTTGGTCACCTAATGGCGGCTCTCCACGCTGCTCGATCCCTGGCAGCCTCCCTGTTCAGTCCTTGAACCCTTAATTAACCCTTAAGTCACACTTAATGACCTCGTCCCATGTCTTTCTCGGTCTACCCCTCCCAACCCCTCCCCCAATACAAACACCTCTCACCCTCTGTACCCAATTATCATCCCCCATCCTCTCCACATGTCCAAACCACCTCAGCCTACCTCTCCTCATCACAACACCAATACACTTCAGTCCCATCCTACCTCTCAACTCTTTCAACGTAAACCCAGCCCCTCCAGGCCTTGCACCCATGGACGCACTGCACATCCACCTAATCATTGTCATTTCTGTACGTTTAAACCTGCGAATATCCTCTTCCTTTACTGCCCAAGTCTCACTACCAAACAGCATCACACTCCTAACACAAGCTGCATACAAAGACCCCTTAGCACGTAAGGAGAGTCCTCTCAATGTCAGGAGAGGCAACAGCTCCCTGAACTTCTTCCAACCACTTCTCACCCTAGCAACCAAGCTAACTCCAGCCCCACCTCCGGCACATAACATGTCCCCCAAATAACGAAACTCCTCCACATACTCAAGACTCTCACCTGCAAGTTCAACCCTCTCACGCCTAACAATCTCCACCTGCTGTCCCCGACACGCCGCACACATGAAATCAGCATCATCTCGCAGTCTACCTCTAATGCCACTACATCTCTTGTGCACCCACTTATCACAAACGCTACACAAGATGGAATTACTTCCCACACCCTTGTGGCAAACTGCTCATGGCCACTCTCCCTCTCCTCTGATTGTACCGCCACCAACCCTAGATACCATCACTTTTGTTTTATCTGTATTTACCCTTAAGCCCTTGTCCCCCATACCATCTCTCCACTTCTTAAATCTTTCCCCTGCCTCCTTTTCATTCTCTGCAATCAACACCAAATCATCAGCATACAGCATCTCCCATGGGAGTCCATCTCTGAAGTCACGTGAGAGGGCTTCAAGCACCATGATAAACAACAAGGGACTCAAAACTGACCCCTGATGCACACCAACATTTACAGAAAACTCATCACTCAAAGCTCCATTCACTCTTACCTGGGTGCGAGCACCCATGTACATGGCCATAACCACCCTAACCAGCCATTCTTCCAACCCTAGCTTTCTCATTGCCCACTTCACCACCTCTCTAGGGACTCTGTCAAAGGCCTTTTCCAAATCAACAAAAACAAAATACAATTCCCTTTTCTTTCCAATATATTTTTCCTGAAGCTGTCGAACAGTGAATATGGCATCAGTGGTCCCCCTGCCTGGCATAAACCCAAACTGCAACTCATCGATATTCACTCTTTCTCTAATCATACCTTCTAGAACTCTCTCCATTACTTTCATTATCTGATCTAAGAGCTTTATACCTCTGTAATTTCCCCTTTCCAGGGCATCACCCTTTCCTTTGTACACATTTACAATTACACTCTTCAGCCAATCATCTGGGACAACACACTCATATATAATCATATTTATCAGGTCAGTGACTAACCTCACCCCAGTATCTCCTGAGGCCTTCATCATCTCGGCAGTCAACCCAGACACACCTGCCGCCTTCCCCACCCACATCCTGCTTATTGCCTGACTCACAGTAGCAGCGTCAATCAAAGGCCAAGGGCCAAACACTGGATCAGCTGGCTCCAAACCTTCTCTATCCCAATCAAACTCCTCATTCAACAATCAGCTATAATGCTCCCTCCATGCATCTTTAATATCCTCACTGTTCACCACAACCCTTCCATTATCATTCATCACACACTGCTCACCTACAATGTCCCGATTATCCCTCTTCACCCGATTTGCCACCCTAAAACTCATATTTTTCCTTTCTCCATGATTTAGATTATCAAGTAAAAGTCTCTGTGACTCAGACTTCGCCCTGTATACCTCTTTTCTAGCCCTGCGCTTGGCAGCCAAGTACTCCTCCCTGTTACCACCATTCTTCCATTCCCGGAATAGCCTTCTTTTCTCCTTAACTGCAGCTTCTACACCCTCATCCCACCACCAAGTTACTTTATGTCTTGGTGGGCCTCTTGTCCAACCGCATATTGCATCGGTAACTCTCAAGAGATTGTTCTTAAGGGCTCTATACTGTTCATGAACGTCTCTATCTACGGCTTCCTGTTCAGCCACCACTCTCCTCATCTCACTATAAAAGGCATCCCTTACTGATTGGTTTCCCAGCTTCCATATTTTCCTCCTAGGTACATATGTCCTCCTCCTCATCACTCGTTCCTTAAGCACCATGTCACAAAACAGTTTGTGCTGCTGCACACACTGCTCGCTTCCTATAACTTTAACATCCCTCACTAATCTCCTGTCAACCCTTCTGACCAGAAAATAATCTATCTGACTACTATTTTCCCCCGGACTCGTACGTAATCAACCGGCTGATTCTTTTCCTAAAATGTGTGTAGCACACAATCATGTCCATAGCCTCCTCAAACTCGAGTATTCTTTCCCCTTCCGCATTCCTCACACCATATGCACATCCTCCATGGACTCCTTCATAACCTTGAGCTGCTTTACCCACATGACCATTTAAATCCCCTCCCAGAACCACTACCTCATCATCACCCATACCACTCACTACACGTATTAAGTCATCCCAAAATCTATCCTTCTCTGCGTCATCCAATCCTACCTATGGAGCATATGCCGATATAACTGAAATCAATTTCTGCCCGATCAAAATTTTCACTACTAATATCCTATCACTTACTCTCATAACATTCATGACATATTCCACCCATTTCTCTGCAACCAACACACCCACACCCCCATATCCATCAGTTCTCCCCTGCCAAAACAACTTATAGTAGCAATCCTTCCCAACAATCTTTCTGGCTGATCCACCCCTGTACCGGACTTCCTGCAAACATGCCACATCCACCCACCTCCTACTGAATGCCTCAACGACTTCCCCTGCTCTTCCTCTCAAACTTCCCACATTCCACGAACCCACCCTAAACCCCTTGGGTGATTTGCTGTCCTCAGGCTTGCTTTGGTGCTTGTTTTTGTAGTTCATAGTCGGTAAGATAAAGGGGGGTAAACATTCCAAAGGCCCGACCCATTGCACAGTCCCAGGCCCAGGCAATGGATCTGGGACCCCTAGCCCACCAGAAAACCAGTGTATTTATAGATAAAGCTTTAAATACACAAATGTATTTAAATATGTATTTAAATACAAATGTATTTAAATATTTAAATACAAATGTATTTAAATATGTATTTAATTATTGCCCAGCTGTCATTATAGCAGTTTTCATTATTACTGCAAGATGAAAATCCGCACTCCTGCCCTTATTGTGCAGTTTTTGGCTAAAGATGAGGCTCTATCGAGGAGTTAATCACAGTTGATGGAGCAAATCTCTCCATCCCCTATCTTCAGAACCTCTTACCTCAAGCCCATCCAAGGTTTCTCTAAGGTATGTGTTTCTTCCTTATTTTGCCCTTTCTGTCACTTTCTATTAACCTAACCATGCCTTTATGTGTTTCTGATACTTACCAGATCAATGTGTACATATTTAGTGGGTATAAATTTTTGTTAAAGGGAAAATTTGTGTTTATGAGTGGGGTCCCAAGTACCAATTAGGATAAATCCTTTAGGTTCTGTGCTTTCATTATTGCATAGTTTTGTTATCAGGCACCAGGTTTGGTACCAGTTGTGCATGATAACCAAGGGATCACTGTATTCCCACTATATTGACTTTATATATGGGTTTTATTCACCCCTGTGTGGAGTACAACTCTCATGTGCGAAGCTTCTTGCATAAATCTCTTCTCAACAAGGTGGAGTCAGGGGTGTTCGTCTCATAAACTCTTCTTCTTTTATTGGCTCCCTTCAACCTCTGTCATGTCACTACAGTGTTGCATCTTTATCTCTTTTTTATCACTATTTCAGTGGTCATTGCCCCTCTGAACTGTCTCCTTACATCCCTCCACCACTATGGCTGGTGCATAGGATCTGTCTAGCAACAAACTTTCGTCCCGTTTCTGTCCAAGTCTCGAATGCATGAGTTAATCGTTACTCCCAGTCCTTCATGTATGCAACAGGTCAATCAGGAACTGTCTACCTCTGTCTGTATTAACTACTGCCTGTGATCTCCAGCCTTTCAAATTCATTTTGTCCAGGCATCTTGAAATGAATGGATCCTGAAATTAGCTCTCTGTTATCTTGTTTTAGTTTTTTCTTGGAGGGAACAGTTTCCAGGCTCCTGGCCTTTGGTTACTTCTTTACATAAGAAAAAAAAAGAAAAGAAAAAAGAAAAGAAAAGAAAAAAAAGTCTTCTGAATATCAACGTAGGTTTTGAAAAAAAAAAAAATTCTTTCTGAATATCAACATAGATTTTGACCCAAACACTGAACCATCACACCTTCCAAACCTGATCACCTTACATCGGAAGGATTCAGCAAGAAGCAACTCATTAAGAACCTAGCTGTTCGTTCATTCTTTAGTTTTTGAAAACTCCACCATGCTCGCTTGTGTCAGCCTTAGTCACCTACCGGCAGCTGTCTATGCTGCTCGATCTCTGGCAGCCTCCCTCTTCAGTCCCTTATCCCCGAAGTCACACTCAGTGACCTCCTCCCAGGTCTTTTTTGGTCTGCCTCTCACAACCCTACTCCTGACATTAACATTTCTCACCTTCTTCACCCAGTTATCATCCCCTGTCCTCTCCACATGCCCAGAGCATCTCAATCTACCTCTCCGCATCACAGCACCGATACACTCCATGGTGGAAAGAAGTGCTTGTTGGAGATATGTAAGAAGGCATGGATGAGTGAAACTGTGCCGGCTGAATGGAAAAAGGTTGTGATTGTACCCCTGTACAAAACTAAAGGTGAGCGAAGTGAGTGCAAGAATTATTGAGGCATGAATTTATTGAGTGTGGTAGGGAAGGTATATGGAAGAATTATTATAGAGAAAGTATGAGGGATATCAGAAGTCCTGGTAAGTGATGAACAGGGTGGCTTTAGGAGTGGCAGAGGATATGTGGATCAAATACTTGCAGTTAGACAGATAGCAGAGAAGACTTGTGAGAAGGACCATAAGGTGCTTATGGCATTCATGAATCTGGAAAAAGCATAAGACAGAGTAGACAAAGAAGGACTGTGGAAAGTTTTGCACATGTACGGTGTAGATGGTAAGCTGCTAGATGCTGTCAAGAGTTTTTATGATGGTAGTGAAGCATGTGTAATGGTTAATGGACATCTAAGTGAATGGTTTACAACTAGTGTGGGTGTGCAACAAGGTTGTGTGATATCCCCATGGTTGTTCAATATATATATGGATGGGGTGTTGAGAGAAGTAGGAACACAAGTAATGGAGAGGGGGATGGCTTTGGTAATGAATGGTGATTGCTGGAATATCTCAAATTTGTATGCTGATGATGCAGTACTATTGTACTTCCAAATACCGGACAGGTACATGGTAGGCTAGTGCAGAGTTTTACTGATGTTTGTAAGGATCGTGCCTTGAGAGTAAATGTAAAAAAGAGTAAAGTGATGGTTATTGAGAGAGAAAGTGACTGACTCCCAGTGCGATGATTACAGTGAATGGAGAGAGACTGGAATTGGTGAGAGAGTTCAAACACCTGGGTGCAGTGTTAGAAAAGAGAGGAAAATGTGCAAAGAAAGTGGAAAGTAGAGTGACACAAGGAAGAAAAGTAGTTGGTGCAGTGAAGGCCTTAATAAGAAACAGAGGCTTGAGTGTTGCAGCTGCACAAAGCTTACATGAAGGAGTGTTTTGCCAACTTTAACATACGGATGTGAGACTATGGTGTGGCATGAAAATGGAAAGTCAAGAGTAAGAGCAATGGAGATGAGATTACTGAGGAATGTATGTGGGGTACAGAGGGTGGATAGGATACGAAATAATGTGATTCATGAAAGATGTGGAGTGAGGAAGTCGGTGGACACCAGGATCGAAGAGAGTGCACTGAGATGGTATGGTCATGTGGAAGAATGGGTAACAATAGAGTGGTGAAAAAGGTATATCTGAGCGAATTTGAAGGAGGAAGGAGGCGTGGTAGGCCAAGGAGAAGGTGGAGAGATATGGTGGATGAGTATGTGAGGAAGAGAAGTTTGGAAGTCAGTGAGGCTAGGGAACTGACAAGAGATTGAGCTGGCTAGATGAATGTTGTGAGAAGTGCATGAGCAAGGATTTGGCATCCCTTTTTAACATGGCAGTGTCCGGATTGACTCTGTTGGATATGTTTATGTGAAGCCACAGAACGTGCTGAATGTTTTTGGCGTATCCGATAGAGCCAGGATTCCGGGGGCTTGAATGGTGAGTGAATGGAAGTGTGGCACATTGGATTGGGCAAATTTGGGCTGTCTGGACATTGTTACTCCTCACCCTGCCCTAGGGTGGGAAAGGAGATACGGATGATAGTGATGATGAACTCTTCTTTGTAACCCTTGCCCCCACAGGCCTCACACTTAGGGACGCACTGCACATCCACCTAATCATTGTCACTTCTGTATGTTTGAGCCTGTGAATATCCTCTTCCTTTACTGCCCAAGTCTCACTACAGCATTACACTCCTAACACATGCTGCATACATTGATCCTTTAGCACAGATGGAGAGCCCTCTCAATGTCAGGAAAGGCAACAGTTCCCTGAACTTCTTCTAACTACTCTTCACCCTAGCCACAGAGCTAGC
>JAGKTI010018449.1:0-17694 GCA_018397915.1 Birgus latro | reverse complement strand
GTGTGTGTGTGTGTGTGTGTGTGTGTGTGTGTGTGTGTAAATTCCAATCTTCTGCCTCACGAAGAGAGGCGGCCAAGTGCCGAGGTTGTCTCAAACGGTATCGCTTACTCACTTAGTTGATGTACTTACAGAAGGATGTGATCCAGGATTTGTGGGAAATGAAAGGGGGTGCTGATTTATCTAGTCAAAAGAAATTTTACACAGAGGTAGACCTTCATACTGACCAGGTAGGCAGTGTGAGACTCCCTCCCGACGGTAGGTGGGGGAGACTGTGGTAAGAAATTTTTTTAACCCTCCTGCGAAAAAGGAATTTTGCACAGTGGTAAACAACCAGGAGGACGCCTACCTCCCCTATAAACTTTTTTTCCCCCTTTGAGTACTATAGGGGTGCGTGCTGCTACGAATGATGCCCTTTCCTTTCATTACCTAGCACACAATATAATATGAATATGAGACAATAGAGGGAATGACTCTGAGATAACCTTGGTAAACTAGGCAGGTACAGGCATCCTGTAAACGTGTGTTTATGTCACAGTTACTTTGTAATCGAGTCAAATGCCTTTCAATATAATTAAAGTTGTGATCAAAACCATACAGTTATTGTGCTGGAGAAATGCAATTTAAACTAGAAAACACTCAGTGAGCGTATACCTCGGCCAATGCCATTACGATTAAAAGGGATCTGGATCCGCCTCCAAACTTAATCAATTGTTCCTTTCCCCATGGCTCACTGTTCCACAAAATTTTATTGGAATTCACAGAGAACTTTAAGAGATATTATACATAGTATCCGGAAAAGGACCCACTCCAAAATTTAATCAATTATTTCTTGGCCCATGGCCCACTTTTCCACCAAACTTCATTGCAATTCATTGAGAACTTTTGGAGGTATCGTCTGGACAAACAGACAGACAGTCAGACTAACATGAGTGAGCACATAATCTCGTCCAACTTCATTGGTGGAGGCAAATTAGAACTGGGATAATTTTCATTTCTAATACACACACATGTATATTCTGACACGATGGCTCGTATTCCTGGAGATTAAGGAAGCTCCCTAACACCTCTTACTTTTGTTGGGTACGGCTGGCTGATGTTGTTTTGTGTGTTATTAGTGCAGTGTATGATGGTATTAGAATGATTTATATACAGTAACACAGAAGAGGACAACAAGGTGTAATAAGCAAAATAATTCGCTTAGGAAGAGGTGTTAGGGAGTATCATTAACAAACGAGAAAGTTATGAAGCGTTCTGGATTAACAAGGACATACTCGTAAAAGGGCATACTAAAGAAAATAACTTAATAGAATGTGTATTGATTACCAGGAGTAGCAAAGAGAAGATGAAGCTAATCCAAATACAGTTTCAACACTACCTGAAGGGAGGAGGAAACAGCAAAGCATAACGCTGCAGAAGAAGTAAGATCATGACATTATAACCACTGTACGTTTGTAACTGAAAATTTCACTGAAAGGAAAAGTCGTACTTATGTCCTGAAATCTCACAATAATTTTACTTACTATTATTTCCGAATAGCAAAACTAGCCCTTTCACCACCACCACCACCAACAACAACAACAACAACAACAACAACAACATAGATAAGTCCACAGTAGGATGAAGGTCTTTTCCATTTTTCACTCAGATGTATTGGGTGTCAGCTTGTTCCACGCCCACCTCTCACTCCATCTTTTGAATGTCTCTTATTTACCTTCGTTGTCTATTTCTTATCTGTGCGATGGTTTTGGCCTGTCCATAATAATTATACATTAATGCTTTGTGACAAGCGATTGTATCATCTGCTTTCGTCTGTTCCTTTTCCAAGAAGTTCTCTTGTTCTGTATCCATTATCTACCCAACACAATGGCTTCTATTTCTTTCTAAGCACTCCCAAGACTGTGTTCCTATAAATTTCTTAAACTCTAGGTTTCCAGTCCACAAGTTTCAATTGGAAGGACAGACAAAACATGCTGTATGCAACAGAGTCTCTTGACATAAAGCAGGTGCTAATCCTTCAAGAATTTACTAGTTTAGTAAAGGCCTTCCATCCATATCTGTCCTTCGCTTGATCCCGTTGTCTTGAACCAGAACTATATGAACTGTCTGCCCTAAGAAAATGTATTCATTAACTGATTCTCGTTCTATTTTTTTTTTTTTTTTCAGGATGGGACTGAACATGTCTGCTAATCATGCAATTTAGAATAATTGCAGACCTACATCATTTACTGATGTTCCTTTTATAATTTACTGAATAAAGCAGAGATTTAGTCAACAAACTGACGTCTGTTCAACCGATTACCATTTATGTTTGTTTTCTTTCCATTTTAATTTAAATTTCAGAATACCGTACGATCCTATGCTTTGAGTGGAAATGTCTTCTTGTCTATCACGTTTGCAGTTGGCATTTTCAGTTTATTCTTGAGGAATCTCATGAAAGCATCGTTTTTTTTTTTTAACTATCTTCTCTTGCTACACAGTAACCGACAGAAAAAATGGCAACAACCATTTGCTGGTCATTTTTCTATTTTTCTCACCCTAAAAGCCAGAAAACAATGGCAATAACCATTTGCTAGTCCTTTTTCTGGCTTTCTTAACACTTCTCTGCTGTTGCTCACTAACGTTCCTGTCCATTGTATACTGAAGACGCCTTACCAGTTCCCCTGTGCTCTTTTCACTAGCCAATTTTCCTTTCTTCCTGTATATTGCAGACATCTTCTCATTGGCTAATCTTCCATTCCTTCTATACTGCAGATGCCTTACGAGTTCTCTGCTACTCTTTCCATCGGAAGTAATCGTTTCCTTCCATATGCACAAACACATGACTACATCTTCTGCCACTCTTCTCTTCTGCACTTCTTCACGTCTGCTGCTGTCTTCTGTGATCATAATCTGTTCTGTCTGTGTACCCCTGATATCTTAACATTTCTCATCCCCCCTTCTCCTTTTTTTTTTTTTATTTCTCTGCACTGTAGGTGTCCAACCATGCCTTCCTCTGTCAATCCATTGTCTTCAAAGGCGGCAATGCGATGCCACCAGTCTCGCACTGCCCACTGAATCCTAAAATATTCCATCCAGCCAACAATAAATTATCATGTCCTTACATCCGCCCCCTTTCTTTCGCGTTCAGTTGCATCTCCGCGGTTACTCCTCTGTTTACCGATGCTCTCGTCCATTCCATTAATCTTCTCTTTCGCCCACTCTGACAAAGGAATGATTTGCATTGCACTAAAACTTTCAGAACAAGCCTTATGATCATTCCTTGGTCTGGGATCGATGCGAGGTCTCTGCACTGCTATGTTCTGCTTGTTTGTATTCCATCCACATGCCACTATCCCCTTCGACATGATACCACACTGTTTAGTATGTTGTTTCTACCTTGAGTGGATTTTTTTTTAGTGTAGATGTATGGGTTACATGTAGATTAGCCTTCGTCAAGTCCTTCAGTATAAGAAATATTTCCTGACTTGAATAAAATGGACAGGAGACTGTAATTGCATGCAGAAAGTATCGTAGCGGTTAAACCGACACACCTTTCTACCCCTGAATGATACAAACCACTACAAAAATTTGCTTGGTGTAAACTGGACGTTTTAAATAATAATGGGATTATTAAGAAGCATTCACTCGCTGAGGAATGTTCAAAATATTATTTTGTGAATCTGTCATTATATCATGAAGTTTGTATGTCGGTTTGCATTACCGAAGAGTTACGCGTTATAGTAAAAGTTAATAGCAGCGATGAAGTAATGGAGTTTGAATAACTACAATGGTGGAAAGACTGACAATACCCTTTTGTATTCAGCCAACTCTTAATTTTGTGACGATGTCTGTCAAGTTTCATAAAAAATTTCTCAGTTATTTAACCTACTTTCCTTTATACCTAAATGACTTTGTGTTGTTTTTGTGATGATTTCATTTGTTTCCCACACCATGGGGATATTTCTTCTTTCATTGATTCCTTAATCTTCTTGCAGCACTATCAAACGCTTCTCAGAGATAGAGAGAGAGAGTGAGAGAGTGTCGTGTTCCTAGCTTCCTGTGCTTGCCATTTGAGTGCTGCCATCGGCATAGTTGTGAGCATTTATTCATCACGGCAGGCACTCTTTGCTTGTTCATGGTAATTAAAGCATACAGACCGTTATCATGTTAAACAGAAGAACAGATTAAATATATTCTTCGTGTTCTCGATGAACAGCTGAGTATCCTATTCCCAGAATCACAAAATGAAAGTATTTAAATAAAAATACTATGAGATCATCGGCGGCCAATTATCAGTTGCGAATCACAAACACACACACATACACATACACACACACTCACACACACACACACACACACAGATAGATAGATAGTTTATTGACCACAGCATGTACATATACACATAAAATACTGTATACACTTTACATACAAAATACTAATTTAGCTCAAACTTCCCCAGAAATAAATATTATTACTGTAGTCCACAATGTATCAAAATGAAAAGAAAAACCATAGTTCCGGCATTAGCGACCCCCTTCCTTGTAGGTAAACAGAACCTCATGAATGATTTTACATATAACGTCAGGTGTGAATTTATCAGAAAACAATTCCTCCATCGTATCAAACTGGAAACGGTCTCTAATATATTGTGTTAAAGGACAGTCTAGTATGACATGCTGCTCAGTCTGCACGCGTTCACATCTACATAACCGTTCATCAAGCGGCAGACGTCCTCTACCCCGCCTGTTCCATCTACCTGATTCACATACTAACGAATGTCCACCGACTGGAAACTGTGTAAAAGAGATTCTATGTTTTACACATAATGAACAGACATTCCTGGATTAATATACATGTAAGTTACTCTTCGAGATGAGTGGCTTTGTCGTATCCTGTCAATAACCCTCTGCATTGCATCATTCATCGGTATTATATCTTCATTCACAAAATCTCTCACTATTCTACCCGTACACGTCACAGAATTTTGCACTAAGTTCATCATAAAAATCAGTGGATCATAGTCAAACATTGATCTCTCCTGCCACATACTGTAGTGAGAAAAAATTTGTGTTGTCCATATCTAACTAGATCTTGGAAGGGTGACTATCCAGATTCCACATAACAAACATCGATACAGGTAGATTTTCGCACTCCTAATAGTTTTTTCAGACACAAATTTGCCAACTTACTCATAGGTTTCAAGTCACCCCCAATCCAAGACTCACATCCATACACAAATGATGACATCAGTGTAGCCTCAAAAACTCGTTTTTTTCGCCATAAAAGGCACATCATTATTCTTGTTTACAAAAGACACAAATTTTAAGAGATGAGACATCTTGATGTTCGCGTGAGCCTTTACAGCAGACGACGTGCAACCATCACTCGTGAAAGGTGAGCCCAGGTACACATACATCTGGCAGTGCTCCACCCTCAACCCGCCCACTACTAACACCTCCGTATCACCCTCGCCACCATTTATCACAAAAAAATTAGTCTTAAGATTGGTTGATTATCATGCCATATTGTGTACAGTAATGTTGGAGCAAATCCATCTTTTTCATCATGTTACATCTTGATGTCGATAATAAAACAGTATCATCCATTAGCACCAGAATATGTAACCATTGTATAAATCCATCCACCTCACAACCTTCTTTAATAATCCTTATCAGTTCATCAACATACATAATAAACAACAAGCATGAAGTGGGGGATCCCTGTCTTACTCCCATAGTTATTAATACCACAGCTGTCCCAACCAAACTCTCTGTCAGAGTATGGATAGCAATCAAGGCACACAGCATTACTGATCCGCAACCTCAGCGCTGCAACACTCTAAATAATATGTCTTGGGACCCTGTCGTATGTCTGCGAAAAGTCCACAAATGTCACAAACAGCTTTAACTTCTTCCTTCTTGCCATGTAACACAGTAACCGTAATGAAACAATGTGTTCTATACATCCTCTTTTCTCCTGATTGCCCGCCTGAGTACTACACTTCATCCCAAACATCTCAGGTGCATAAGTCAATCAAACGAGATATAGTATCAGTGTCCAGAATGCTGTGTGGTATGCAGGATGCGGATCAGTGGTTCTGTCTTGCTTACTGTCTGCTTTTGTTAAGTGCATGTTTCTTACTGTGTATCTCGATGTTGTTAGTAATTTTGTTTTGCCTAACCATTGTGTTATAAAGTGATTGTCTGTTGGATGCTGAACAGTTTTTGTGTGTCGTTGTGTTATGCTGTGAGCTGCAAATATTCTCTGTGGTGTGTAACACCATGTTTTGCTGACTAGTTGTTTGATGTGTAGTATAAAAATTATAAAGTGGTTATTGGGTATGTCGTACTAGTTACCAGGAGTTATTGTGTTTCTATGTAGTACTCAGTGTTGTATATTCTATGCAGGGAACTCTCAGTCCAAGGCATTATATGGTGTAATTGTAATTTGTTTCATACTGTGCAGATACGTGTCACTGTGTACTGGGAGTTCCTTAGAAAACAAACGTCTCTTGTTAACAGCATTGAACCTAGTGTGTTGGCAAACGTTTTCCCAACCATGCCAGCTCCAACTAAGGGTGATATCTGCCACTGAAGAGCAGGACAAACTAGTATGAAACAAGACAGCCCCTAAAGAGCGCATACCTACGCCAACGTCTATACCAGACAACTCAGATCACCACCGAAATTTAATAAACTCCTCCTTAGCGCATGACCCATATGTCCTGAAACTATTTTTTATTGAAATCCGGCAATAACTAGTTAGAGACAGCTTGTGGACAAATAAACTAACAAACATGGGTGAATACATAATCTTCTCCAAATTTCGTCGGCGGAGGTAATTAAGTATCCTGGAGACGCGTTGCGCCAGCTGCTGCATCGAAAGTTTGAAGCAAAGTTTGGAGGCGCACTTCATCTTAACCTGCCTGACTTTTCATAACGCCATGTCAGGGAGTTACTCAGGATTACTGAAGTAAAATTTGCTTAGCCTATTGGTGGGAGCTGGCGCAAAGGCGAGTGAAGGAAACATTACACAGTTACTATGAAACACTCAAATGTAATGCTGAAGGATATTAATTAACAACAAGCCAAATTTCGCTTCATATAACCAAACATACAGTATTATAAACTGCAGGAGACTGTGAAATGTATTGCAATCATTTATCACTAGGAAACTTTTTGTTGAATCATCAATCCTCTTAAAGTACACACAAACACACACACACCTCGCGTTTAACATTTAATTTCACATATTTCATCTTTCTTATACACTGCTCTCATCACAAAATGCTCCCCCCAATTCGTACCAGACTAGATTGATGGATGGATCATTTTAGTTATCAGTCTCTCTCCGAGAAGGTCTAGACTGCATACCAACTTGTTAAATACCGCAAATGAAGCAAAGCGTGATGGAGGTACCACAATGTGTAAATGGTGTTAATAGCACCCGTTAAATCTTTAATACTGAAACAAAAAAAAAAAGACAGGAAAAAAAAAAAAAAACAGACACCTGGGGCAGAAACTTTCCAAATTATACCACATGAATTAAAGAGAAAAAAATAAAGCAAAAATGAAATGCTTTTCAGCGACTGGATATCATAGGCAAAAGGAAAATAGACTGAGGAAGATGATTGATCCATACCTAGAGGAACGGCAATCCTAACGTGCAAAAGCGTGGGGGCTGGGGTTTCAGCATAATGATGGCTAGTTGTTGTGAAGTGGTTATCTGAGAATGATGAAGACAAGTCTCAGCATTACAACAGATCTTACCCAAGGTGATAAAAATCTTGTTGGATAAGGTGTGATAAAGAAAAGACCATCTTTCTAGAGGCGTTAGAAAAAAGTGATGAACTTGACATCTAGGTAGGCGTGGTGCCAGCCACTTGCAAGTGTGGCACCGCCAAGTACATTTTTACAAATGTATTGCATTTTGCCTGAGAAGAAAGTTAATGAAGGAACTATAACACTAGTGAAATGCAAGATTAATTTTTGAACTAAATTATGAGCAGACAAGCTTGCTCTCACTGCTTCATGGTAAGCCAGTGGTCACTCAAGTATACAGTATAATGGGTAATTATATATTATTACATCACTTGGTTGTGGAACCAGATTATTTCCTAAAGTACATCCAGATAACATTTTTTGACACCTTTTCAACATGTCTGTAATATTTAGCTTGAACTGTAGTGTGGGTTATAACCACTCACTATAATTACAGTAAAATTCCTCTCATTCGACAACTGGTCTTATGGTATTTCCGGACTTTCTGAAGTTTTCATAAACAGTCCCATTACGAAAGTTCACTGCTCTTCCAGCACATATGCTGAGCTGATTGGCCAATTTGGAGCTGTTGGCACTAGATCTAGCGCTTTTCATAATAATTTAGCTACAATAAATATTAGAGTTTCTTCTATATTTAACGGGCATTTTAAAGTCCAATTTAGAGCAAAAGTTTGAACAGTTCATCAATAGTATAGCGCATTTTAAAGTTGAGCTTAGTGTTTTTGAAGATTTCTGCTTGCCAACACTGGATTCGCCGTCGGCCAATCATGATGGCCGATGGTGAGACCTTTCGAAAGTTTGGAAACTTTGTCAGGCTATTTAATCTCATCCTTTCGTTCTTGTCTTGCGCTATGGCCTCTACTAGTGGAAGACCTACTGATTTTGTGGGGGGAAAAAACAATCACCCTTAAGTTGCTGACTGTCACCAAGAAAATTGAATCATTAAAAAAAAAAAGGAGGAGGGTGTTGTCAAGATAATGGAAGATTTCGGTGTGAGCTCTTGCACTATATAAGACCTTAAGAAACAGAACGCCGATTTAGTTCTTAGGGTTGACCGATAATACTCTCTAGACACTGTGATTGCATTGGGGTGACCGAGATAGAAACTCTTTTGGCAGGTTTTCTCGGTCATCCGGCCGTTTCCGCTCTTATGGCACCCGTTTGGTCCCGGAGATGCTGAATGAGAGGACTTTTACTCTGCCCCCTTTGCTTCAGTATTGCATGTGTTGGTATATTAATTCTGTGTAGCTGCATGACGCCATTAACGAGTACATAGTCTCGTCACGCTTTCTTCCCCTGACTGTCTTATATTCTCCAAGGTTACCCGAACCGTTAAATATACTGTTGCATTAAGGAAAAATTGTGATGGATTTCGGCAAAAGATGAAGTGTTGGTCATTCAATTCCTTTTAAAGATAATCGACCGCCAGCAATGACTTTCCAATACGAGCAAGTTGGTTGACCAACTTGTTGCAGGTGATAAAAGAGCTCTCCTAAACTATATTTCTGGCAGCTTCTTAGCTTTGACTAACAGTGAAGAAAATGTCTAGTGTCTGCTACAAATATGAGGCAAGACACAAGGGGTAAAACGGATTGCTACAAAAATACAATAGTGAAGGTAATGGGACTCATGTGTCTTCTTATGATACTGTAAAAGAATAAAATGGAGTACTAGACATTGTACTGCTGAGTAAAGTAGATGAGACAAGTTAAAGTGGCTGTTACAAGTGCATAACTAGGAGAGCTGGAATGATATGGTTGGCCCACCAGGGAGGGTATATGGCTTGTTACACCATGTGGAATCAGGTGTAGTAGCACACCAGACAAGGTGAATTGGGACTGTATGGTTCCAGTGAGACGGATGGAGGAAGTGTCAGTGGCCTCAGCTGTGTGTGGTAGTTTTACTGTTCTATTTCCGGAAAGATCGTAAGCAATTATTTGCTGTCAGTTACAGTTTTGATATCCGTGTCCAATAAACCTAACTCCAGCTCATTAGTTGAGCTATGCTTGTAGAAAATGAACTACTCTGCTTATACAGTATACTGCTTACACATCATACCGTTTATACAAAATGAACAGTATACTGCACTCAGAGAACACAACAATTTGTCTTAGGGCCGGAATTTTGATTTTGCCCTATAAAATCGACCTTCGAGTATCTTCAAAGTCAAATTGCTTCATCTTTGCCTGAGCCTCAGCCATTGGCCACATTTTGTCCAAATCGAATAAAAAATGAAGTACAGGTCGAACCTTTCATCTTACCCTGTGACCTTGACCTCTGACTAGTTGCTGCCAAAATATAATACTTTTATTCTCGTTTTATCATCAATCGTTCCACCAAGTTGGATCGAAATCGGATAAAAGCTGATTAAGTTGATCATTCCACATGACCCTGGCTTTTTACGTATATTCTCCCTAAAACAATATTGTAACACTTGGATGGTCATATTCATTCTCCAAAGTTAAGTCAGACACAGTTTTTATTCTGTTTACCCACTAGCACACACGAGTCGAAATCAAATTATTATCATCTTTGCTTAACACTAAAATCTTGCGTAAGGTCTGGTCTAAGATTAAAATGGTTTAAACAGACCTTGATGCATGTCCTTGACGTTACACCTGTGGTTCTAGAAAACAATGGGTCCACTGTACTTTCCCATGCTCATTAATGACACTATGAGTGACACAGGCCAGAGCTGGAAATATGTCGATGATCCTACATTTGCTGACGCTGTTAACATCAGAATCCCTGACGCTGGTGCACTGCAAGTCATGAACAAAATGAGAGACTGAACCACCAAAAAGGATACCACAATGAATCATACCGAGACAGAAATGATGCATAATATCATTCTAGGGACAAGCAGCGTGGTGCCTCATGAGATCACACTGGGCACTCATATCCTCCAGCAGGTCAAAGATATCAGGCTCTTTGTATCACCACAGACAACAGCCTCACCTGGATGAGACATATTAGTGTCGTCAACAAAAGTGAATCACACTGCCTCTAGCTGCTCCAACGTCTAAAATCGATGGGTGTCAAACGAGCTAAAGAAAGTATACAGCACTTTCGTATTACCCGAACTCACACTTCCCCGGCGTCGTCATCCTCCCTCACAAGCACACAGATAAAACGGGTTGAAAGAGCACAGAAAAGAGCTTGTAGAATCATACTTAGCAACACGTATACGCCTTACAACACGCCTTGACCACAATAAACATCTCCACTTTGGCTGACCTGAACAAACTTTTAGCCACATACTTTGATGTCAAGTTACCGACTCACCCTCGTGCCACTCCCTCCTTCCCCCGAGGCCCACCCCACCAATCCGAACCGCCCGACACCACAGCACAAATAGTCACAAAAAGAGTCCCATACCAGACATAATAATGAAACTGATAAAGAACCAGTGAAATTATACACACACTGTAAGAGTACTCCACCTCCCCCTCAGTCACATATGTCCCTAGATATTGAGAAGTCATAATATCTGATGGCACAGTGCCCGACAAAACCGACGCCCCTCACCTTGCGCTATACTAAACCCGAAGCCATTGATACAGTGCCTGTGAAGCATCTGGATTTGGTTCATGTGTGATCCAATAGATGGCGCAGTCATGTGGGGGGAGGGGAATGGGGGATAGGAGGCAATGGTGAGACAATGTTTTTCCGTGTGTGTGTGTGTGTGTGTGTGTGTGTGTGTGTGTGTGCCCTCGAGAACATGAATTTATCGACTAACATAAAGCAATATATACTGTACATGTCTGTTCTGTGTGGTGGAACACTCGGAGCTGCAGTGGGTGGTGATGATCAAGGTGGGAAGGGGAAAGGGCCTCTTTGGGAGGTGTCATTAAGTCGAGATCGAATGATTATATCAGTATACATAAAACATTTTATACCAGCGTAATAGACTTATTGCCTATAATAATACTTAATCCTAGAACTAACTTGTAAGCCAATGACGAGGCTCATAGGACCAGCAAAGTAAAACGTTTTCCGTATTGATGAATTGGTCAAGAACACTTAATTTAATGAAGGTAATGCACACATTTGACAAGATAGAGTGCGAGTAGTGTATAGTCTTTAGGTATTTGATTATATAATGCAAACCTTCATACACTTGACACTGTTTGATGCTTCCACCTACTGTTTACCGATGCATGCCTTTAGATTATAACATTACGTTAGTTCCACATATGAATACCCAGTAATAACGTTATGCTGACATCGACTTTACGTCCTAAATTGATAACCACAAATTCAAGACAGCACAGTGCTCACTCCGTAGCGGTGTGGCACTCTTCTGGTGCTTGTAGTATGTGGTGCTTCCCTCGTCACCTTTCCAGCCTAGCTTCTCGACAACCCCCTGCTGCTGAGATGCTGACTAGTACCCTTACCTGAATTCAGTTCATTCCTTCTCTACTACGAGGTGTATGGTGGCATTAACACGAAACTGATCATTATCTTTATATCAAATACCACTTACATAAGTGATTACATATCAGTCCACCCTCAACCCACTAATAATGTCAACAACCCACTCATTAATCACCCTCGCCCTCCTTCCATCCTCCTCCTTCCGCATGAACCAGATCCTGACGCTTCACCGACACTGTATCAATGGCTTCGAGTTTAGTATAGTGCAAGAAGAGGGGCGTCGGTTTTGTCGGACACTGTACAATGAATGATATAATGACAGTACAATAATATAATGCTAGTATGTAATGCATAAATAATAATTACAATATATTTAACCACTGCAGTGCTGTAAGGCCAAATGAATAATGAATCCTTGTTAACGGGAAATACAATAATTTTCCTATTGTAATGATCGTATAATGAAGGTGTAATAAATATATTTTAATCCTTTAAAAAATATTTGGTGTGTGAGAGGTTTATCACAGTTCAGGTAAGCCCTATCATTATTCAAAAGTACCTAGTAATTTAGAGATGCAGCTATGTTGTCTGACACAATAATTATGATATAATGATGATAGGTATAATGGACATTCGCTATATTACTGAGCAGAAGAATTCAGTAGGATGGAAGTACTGTAGTGGAAGCAATGAAGAAAGTCAAAATAGGGAAACCCCAAGAATTGATGGAGTGTGTGGTGAAATGCTGAAGCATGAGGGAGAGATAATAGTCCAGTGGATATGGAAGTTGTGCAGATTGGCCTGGATGGAAGGTAGAGTTACAGAGGATTGGAAGTCAGATATAATTATTCCCTTGTACAATGAGACAGGGCATAGAAAGGGAAGGGGGACTGAGTTATCCCCGTACCCTGAAGATTAGGTCCATGAATATGCGTGGGTATAGTACGATTGAGGCTAAATGGGAGGAGATTGGGAGAATGTTTGTGAGAAGAAAGTTGGATGTGTTAGCTTTGGGAGAAACAAAAATGGAAGGGAAAGGTGAGTCTAAGTTTGGAAGTGTGAATGGAAGGATGTCACGTGTTGAAAACGGAAAAGCGAGAGTAGGTGTGGCCTTGTTAGTGAGCCCGGAAGTGCAGCAGTGTGTGTGATTGAATGGAAGGAGGTGTCATCGAGACTGACGTGGGTAAAAGCGGAATTTGGACGTGAGTTGTGGGTATTTGTGAGTGCATATGTGCCTGGTAGTGAATGGGATGCAGAAGAGAGGGAGTCTTTCTGGAATGATGTTGATGGGTGTCTGCAGAGTTTTAGAGCAAATGTGAATGTGCTAATGATGGGAGATCTGAATGCTAGAGTGGAAAATGTAGCAGTTGAAGGTGTAGTTGGTATGCATGGTGTGCCTGGAAAAAATGAAAATGAGGAACGAATGATAGGGATATCTGTTGAGCGAGAGATGGTGATTGGGAATACCTTGTTTGAGAAGAAAGATATAAGTATACATGGGTGAGACAGGAGGGTGGAAGGGTTGTTGGCAGAGCATTGATGGACTTCGTGGTTGTGTCCAGGAATGTAAGAGGAAGATTGTTGGATGTGAGAGTTTTGAGAGGGAAACGTGGAGGTATGTCTGACCATTACTTGGTGGAGGGAAAACTGAGAGTAGGTATAAGGTGAGTGAGAGCTAGGAGAGTTAGGTGTGGCAAGGAAGTTTAAAAAGAGAGGAAATGATACCAGGAGAATTTGAAAGATGAGTGGAACGCAGTGCATGATCAGGAGGAATGGAAGTTATTTAAGGGTGCTGTGGTGGGGCATGCGGAAGAGGTGTGTGGTGTGAGACGAGCGGGTGGTGATGTAAGAAAGGGAAGTGAATGGTGGTGTGAGGAAGTAGGTATGGCTGTGGCTGAGAAGAGACGTGCATATGAAGTGTGGTTGCAGAGGAAGGATGAGGTGTCATATGAGAGGTATAGGGAAAAGAGGAATAGGGCGAGAAGGGATGTGCGTGATGCTAAAGTGGCAGCAGATGAGAGGTGGGGTAGGCGGTGCACTGAGAATTTTCAACAGAATAAGAAAATGTTTTAGAAGCAGGTGAAAAGGGTGCAAGGGGGAGAGTCTGGGAAGGAAGAGCGAGTAAAAGCAGAGGATGGAAGGATGTTAACTGAGATAGCTGCAGTAAAGAAGAGATAGGCAGAGTATTTTGAGTAGAGGAGGAAAGGGAGGTTGAGACTGCGGCAGATGGACGGGTGCAAGGAATAAATGTGCTGGGGGATTCAAATGATTCTTTGATAATTGTGGAGGAAGTGCAGGAGGCAGTAAAGGAGATGAAAGCAGGGAAAGTTGCAGGTATGATTGGGTGTGCTGTGGAATACCTGAAAGGTGGTGGAGCGACTATTGCTGAGTGGTTAGTACGATTGCTGAATGTGTGGTATGGTCCCGATTGACTGCGCAAGTGCTTGTGTGGCTCCGTTGTATAAAGGTAAGGGTGATAAATATGAGTGTACTAGTTTTGGAGATATAAGTCTGTTGAGTGTTGTATGTAAGGTGTATGGTAGAGTGTTAATTAAGAGAGTTAGAGGGTACAGAGGGAGTGATAAATGATGAGAAGTGAGGCTTTAGGAGAGGGAGGGGATGCGTGAATCATGTGTTTGCTGTGAGACAGGTGTGTGAAAAGTATTTAGCGAAAGGTAAGGATGTGTTTTGGGAGCTCATGGATTTAAAGAAAGCGTATGATAGAACTGATTGGGAGATTTTGTGGACTGTTTTGAAATTGTATGGAGTTGATGGGAGGTTGTTAAAAGGAGTGAAAAGTTTTTATGTAAATAGTAGAGCGTGTGTTAGAGTGTGAAATACTGTGAGTGATTGGCTTCCCGTGAGAGTGGGACTGCAGCAGGGATGTGTGATGTCGCCTTGGTTGGTTAACATTTATATGGATGGTTTCGTAAGGGAGGTGAATGCGAGAGTGTTAGGCGGAGGTTTGAGTCCGGTGGATGCTGTTGGTAGAGAATGGAATCTGAATCAGCAAATGCATGGGGAAGATAATGCATTGGTGGCTGATTCAGAGGATATATTGAGACAGTTGGTAGAGGAGTTTGGAAGGGTGTGTGAAAGGAGGAAATTGAGAGTAAATGAGAATATGAGCAAAATGATGAAGTGTATATACGAAGTTGGTAGATAGTATGAAGACGAATATAGTTTTGAATGGTGAGTTGCTTGAGGAAGTACAGTGTTTTAAGTATTTAGTGTCACATGTTGGTGTAGATGGAAGAATAGATGCAGAAGTAAATTTTAGAATGAATGAAGTAGGAAAGGTGCTCGGTGGAAAGAAAAAAGTGTTTAGATGTTGTTCGCTTAGAACGGATGTAAAGAGAAGGCAGTATGAGGGTGTTGTGGTACCGACTGCGTTGTATGGGGCAGAAACAGGGAATATTGGTGTAGCAGAGAGGAAAAGTTTGAATGTCATGGAGATGAGGTGTCTGAGGATGATTAGTGGAGTGACTTGCATGGATCGAATAAAAATGAAGTGAGAAGGAGAACTGCAGTTATGAGAGGTGGCTGATCGAGTAGAGCAGAGAATGTTGCAATGGTCTGGGCATATGGAGAGAATGGATGAGGAGAGATTGGTGAAAAAGATTACTGGCTCTCATGTGAGATGTGTAGGGCTGAGAGGAAGGCCACGAATAGGATGCATGGAGAGTGAAGAGAGCGTTAGGAGCGAGATGGATGTTTGTAGAGCAAGGAAGGGTGGCTACGCGAGATAATAATGCTTGGAGAGAAGCTGTGAATGAATAAATGGTGACGCAGCCCTGAGGGGATATTCTTCCGCATTTGGTCTTATCAACTGAGCAGGTCGGGCTGCTCAGGAAAGGGGATGGGTCCATTATGATGTGGCAGGGGTAAACCAGCTCTGCTGTTGGACCCTGCTACGGATGTCGCTGATTGCACCGCGCTGTTGACCCTCGTGCGGTGTGGTGCGGTGATCTGTCCCTTCTCTCCTTGGGGCTAAGATACGAATAAATGTGTGTGTGTGGATGAGTAAATTGAGAGTGTGCCGTCCTGTCTCGGTTACCCCCTCTTTCTTTGGGAGAGGCAACCTAGGTACATAGATAGACAGACAAAGGAAAAGAGGAAATAGAAGTGTGTGGTAATCTTGGGGGCGTTTGTCTTCTCAGTGTAACAGGAAAAGTATATAGAAGGTTGCTTATTGACAAAGTTAGGGAAATAACAGAGGAAATGGTTGATGAAAAACAGGGAGGTTTTATGAAGGGAAGAGGTTGTGTAGATCAGATATTCATTCTTAGGTCTTTAGTGGAAAAGCTTCTAGAAAGGGGAGAAAAGTTTTATGCGGCCTTCATTGATTTGGAGGAAAAATATGAGAAGGTGAATAGACAAGGAATGTGGAAAATATTAAGATTATATGGAGTGATTGAAGTTGCTGAATGCCGCGAAGAGTATGTATGAGGGTGCTAAGGTTGCAGTGCGTGGGGATAATGAATTGGGTGAATATTTCCATTTGAATGTTGGATTGAAACAGGGATGTGTCATGTCTCCATGATTATTCAATCTGTATATGGATGAGGTTATAAAAGAGATTCAAGGTAAGACAATAGATGTTGGAGCGGCCCTAATGAGAGAGGGCAACGTTTGGAAACTCCCTGTACTGTTGTTTGCAGATGATACTGTATTGTCAAGTGAAGACGAAGGAGAACTGGAGGGCTTGGTGAATAATTTTGAAAGAGTGTGTAAGTAAAGGAATCTGAGGGTGAATGTAAGGAAGAGTAAAGGTATTCTCTTTGAGAAAAATGAAGTCCCTGGATGTTGGATGATGAGGACATGGGATATGCAGGTCATAAAAGTACTTGGGTAGTGTGATGAAAAAGGATGGAAATTTGGAGGGTGGTGTACTTGAAACGGTACAACAAGGAAGAAAAGTTGCTGATTCTTTGAAAGCAGTGATCTGAAACAGGGAAATGAGCATGGAAGTAAAAAAGTCGCTGCATGACAGCATTGTGATAACAACTGTAACGTATGGAAGTGAAGCTTGGACCTTGCTGGAAAAACACACGTCAAGAATGAGAGTAGTGGAAATGAGTTATCTGAGAGGAGCATATGGAGTTACATGGAGAGACAGACTGACAAATGAGGAAGCTAACGAAAGTTTTGGTGTGGATGTGGATGTGATAGAATGCGTTAGGAGAAACACACTGAAGTGGTTTGACCATGTGGAGAGGATGGAGAGTGACAGACTGATAAGGAGAGTGTATGTGAGTGAGGTGGAAGGGGGGAGAGGGAGGTGAAGGCCATGGATGAGATGGAGGAATGGAGTGGAGAGGTATATGAAAGAGGAGGGTGTGATCTGGAAGCAGGGCAGTGAAAAGGCTGGGGACGGGGCAAAATGGGGGCGATTTGTTTGTGGTCACCCCTGACGGGATTAAGGCGTCTGGCAATAGGTAAAAAGATAGACAGACTGAGCATTTCAGTGCCATTGTGATCAGGTAGTGTGTGATGTGCTGTAATACTGATGTTAAACTGGCAATATTGTTGTTCTGGGTTGTACTGTACATATGTG
>JAGKTI010018448.1:0-17695 GCA_018397915.1 Birgus latro | reverse complement strand
ACACACACACACACACACACACACACACACACAAACACACATTTACAACTAATGACAGCATAATATCATAAGGCATTTAATAGCCCCCCCAAAAAAAATCCACATGTACTACTCACTCAAATACTGCAAATGCTTCCCGAGTTTGCACCCATGCAGAAGGGGGTGGGGGATTACTTTTTCAAGGACAAAAACTAATGTTTTCTAACCTTAAGGATCAGATGTTTTTCCGGACACACAGCATATCACCTAACATACATAACAAACTCATCCTCTATGCTAATCGTGTACAAGCCAGCCACTACAATTTATGCATCTTTTCACAAGTCTCCTGTTACTTGCCCGAGTACACTGAATTGTTCGTGGATTCTGACTTATGCAAGGATATTATTATACTGAAGGCAGCGGCGCAAACAGCAAGTTAACTAATTCCCCCTGTTCGAAGTAAACATCATAGGGAAGGACTGGGAGGACAAGGTAACGTAAAATTTGTGACTGTAATATCATAACCCAAAATCAAAAGCAAGGGATTGAAACCTCAGGAGTCACACTGGAAGGTGGATAATGCCCAGTACATCTCTATTAACGTTATACCTGAAAACAGAACAAATATACCAAAATTTGGTAAGAAACCTACACAACAGATGTAAAACAAAGGAAAGCCCAATTTATTTTACCCTGAATAACACATTAGTTTCATGCACGCGGTAATACTCCGTGCAATAATAGCTAATTAGGTACTAGTGTATGATAGGGCATTATCGGAACATTATAACCATGCAAGACTTCCTGTCCCTTGCAAATACCACTTATCAACAACTGGTATGATGTTGACAAGGTATTACCTGAGCATTAGTACTGATTACGTGCAAGACGCTCTGCTTATTGCATATAAATCCATATCACCCATTAGAAACTGGTGTATTGAAGATTGGGTATTACTAGAACCCCATTATCAAACTCATGCAAACCGTGCTGTTCCTTGTAAATATTATTGCTTCGAATATTATATTACAATAATACCTGGATTAAACTATCCAGATTTTAAATAGTGACCATGTCTTTTTTTTGCAGCCATGCAATGAGTTACAATATTAATTTATTCTTACATACGAAAAGTGAAGAAATGAACTCATACACAGACACACACACACACAATCATCTTGCGTTTCACCTCTCGCCCTTTCCCCTAACAACGCCGCTCCTCTGTTCCCTTCAACTCTTGCCCTTTCGATCTCATAGTCTCTTCCCTCCCTTCTTCTCTCGCTCTGTATCTTCACAATACTATATCTCATTTCCATCATCTTTCCCTTCTAATCAACTCTCCTCAGTTCCCATAATCAATCTCTCTCCTCTCTCTCTCTCTCCGCCCTTCTTCCTCACCCGTCTGTACACCTTTCTTCTCTCAACTTCGTTTATCTTTCTCTCCTCTCTACTCGTCTCGCCCTCCTCCTCCCCATCACCTCTATCCCTCTCTCATCCCCATAGTCTCTATCTTCTCTCCAGACTCTATTGCTCCACTCTCCCCATCTTCACTACTCTTCCCTTCTCCCTACCTGTCTGAATCAGTTCTTTCTTTCCACCCGTCTTATCTTCTCTCTTCCCCTCAGTCATCCCCATCCCTCCTTCCTCCTCATCCGTCTACAGACTATCCTTGTCTCCGATCCTCCTCCTCCCCACCACAGTCTACATCCTTCTTTAATCCTATCATCCTCTACCCTCGCCTCAATGTCGGTAATTAGTGAGAGTGTTGGTGTTGTAGCACGTGATTGATGTATCGCCTCCCTTCCCTTGCCAGCCCAGCTCACAACCGGGTCAGCGAGAAAAAGGAAAACAAACTTGGATGCTCCATAACGAAGCTTGCAGGCAATCTAAGTTGCGAACACGCTATAAATTTACTTACAACTTTGCTCATTAGGAGGCTAAATAATAAGATAAATAAGTTAGTACCTGAGAACGAGGCTTCCAGGCAATAGAAGTTCCCAACACGACACTAACTTAATTGCTCTGTTTAATTAGCAGCTGAGGAAGTTGAGAGCCTGCCAGTTCAAGCATACAAATTATCTTAAATCATTTCCTACTTATGGTGACCTCTGACCTCTACGGGTAACGACTGAGATACTGCCATTATAATAAACTTCATTCTTTCAGTGCTGAGAATTTCACTCGGACTAATGCAATTGTCTGTCCTAAGCAACTACAATTTTTTTTTTTAGATATTTGACGGCCTGTGAATGGGTAAATCTGCACAATTTAAAGTTTTTCTTAAGCAGGAGTTTCCTTCCTCTGAATCAAATCATCTGCCATTAGAATAAAGTAATGGAGAAGGTTTTGCATAAATTAAAGAGGAAAACAAAACAGTAAAAGTATGATTAACCTCGCAATAATCCATACCACACTCCCCTCCCCACCGTTTGACTCGCTGTACGGCGTCGGTCCCCTGGCGCGATGGGCGTTAATGTGTAAAAGGATGTGTGTTTGGGAGACCAGCCTCACTCCGAATACAAATGAAATGCACGCCTAATTTATCATACACATTTATATCGAAATCTATGCAGGTATAACTTATATTCTCCTCTGTGCTTCAAGTCAAAAAATAAATGAATTAATTTAAGAACTCCTAAATATAACCCACACAACACAATTCCTTTTCAGATTCATTATTATACTTCAGTTCATAATGAAGGATGCTCGGTACACAAACCATGGTATATGTACCGCATTTTGTATTAATTTTTCACACTTTACATGCTATTTATGGAACTGCGTTAGTCCTCACAAAACCTAAAACAAAACAAAAATAGAGTACAAGAGGCAATACGCAAAACAAATCACAAAACAGGAGTTGTCAAGGCAGCTTCCACACACCACAAGAATACGAACACCAAGAACAAAAATATACTGTATAATCTTTTCCCTATAATCCTTCCCTTTGCTTTCCTTCTGTGCCTTATTTTCTATATACCCTTTACCTTCCCTTTTGCGTTGGTTTCATTTTGCCTTATTTTCCTCCCTTCCCTTTGTTTTCTTCCCGTAACTTCATTTTCCTTGCTCATTTTATTATCATTTTATCATTTTTCTTCATTTATTTTCCTCCGGTACTTTTGCTTTCCACACTTACCTTTATCTTCCTTCCATCCTTTATCACCATTTCTTTCCTCTGCTTTCATTTCCACGTCCTCTCTTCCACTGTCTTTGTTTTCCTCGCATCCTTATTTTTCTTTCCTTCCTGTTTTCATTTTCCTTTATTTCCAACGTCTTGATTCTCCTCCTGTCCTTATTTTTCTTTCCTTCCAGTTTTCCCTTTCCTTTATTTTCTTCCATTGTCTTTATTTTTGGCTCTTACTTTATTTTCCATCCTTAATTTTCCTTACATCAAGCAAAGGAAACTCACCAACTTGTCTTGATATTACACTGCCACGAAGAGAGTCCAAGTCAGGTTGAATCTGTTTTATTTCACCAACAAATAACAATCCCATACGTATCTATAATCCTTCCTTAAGAAACAAAAATAAATAAATAAATCCAACCGTGGTTCAGAAGGCCTAGGTATAATTCTTCTAAATGAAACCCACTTATCGTTTCCCCAGGTATGATTTCTTCCATATACACTTACCAATCATTTCTCCCAGGTATAATTCCTCTATACGAAACTGAACCATTTTTCCACGGATAATTACCCGTCCCCGCCCCGGAAGGACTCGGGGATGGGTATTCTTTTCAGTCGGTTTGTCTGTTTGTTTGTCTCTGTCTGTCTGTTAACAACTTTACGCGAAAACTAGAAGTGTAATTTTGACTAAAATTACGGGGATGATGGACTATGACCTTTTGATCACTTGAATAAATTCTGGGTTAAAATGGGCCAAGGCCTAGGCAGTAGCCCCCCCCCCAAAAAAAAAATCGCCATAACTCCTTTCAAATTCTTCATCTCGACATGAAACCAAAACCTGAATGTGCATCTTTCAAATCTGCATCCTCTAACATGCCTCATTACGTCAGGGAGGTCATCCCCCAGTTAGCGGTAGGGGGGGGTCAGTGTCAGGTGGGTTGGCATTAATTTCAAATGGGCATAAAATCGTCAATTTTCACCCAATATACTCCAAATCTGGTATGTGACATCTTTGACTAGATATCCTGTTGTGTTAATACATCGGCACTAAAATGACTGCCAGGGACGGGTTTGCTGTGCCTTGGCACCGCTTCTTGTTCTTCGTATGAAACTCGATAATCATTTTCACTACACCGTGGTTGAGAAGACATCCCTGGTAAGCTGTAGCCGGGGGTCCAGGGTAGGAAAACACACTCCCTCCCGCAAAAGTAAACAAGGCCCAGCTACCGTCCCCATCCGTCTGGTCAGCCTCACGCATGGCTGCACGGGTGGCTAAGCTGGGTGGTAAGGGAGGGGCGGGGAGGGGAGGGGAGAAGGAAAGGAAGGTAAGGGGAGAAGGGCATATGAGAGGAGAAGGAGGTGGGTACAAAAAGTTACAGGAGAATAGATAAAGGGACAGGAGAAGGATGAGAGAAGATAGAGGGGAGAAAGATAAGGAGTGNGAGAGTAAATAGAGAGAAAAGATAAAGCAAGTGTGAAGACAGAAGGAAGGTGTGAGCGAAGAGGAAATAATGAAGAGTCAAGAGAAAAGCAGAAAGTGTGAGTGAAGAGACAAGGAAGGAAACTGGGGTGAGTGAAGAAATAATGATGGAAGAAAGTGTGAGTGAAGAGATAATGGAGAAAGAAAGTGTGAGTGAAGAATAAAAGGCGAGAAGAGAGGAAGAGAGAAATTGTATGAATGGAGAGAGAGGAGAAAGGTAGCGGAAAAATGTTAGCGAGGAGTGAAGTCGAGCAAACAGAAAGTGGAATATGAGACAGCTTTAGGATATAAGATGTACGGAGGGAAGGTCCGTGAGTATAAAAGGACGAGGACGAGGAGAGGGAAAGTGAAAAGAAGCTGGCCAAAGAGAAGGTGCTAATGAAGACACGGGAATAGGGCGGGGGAAAAAAAAAAAGAGGGGGGGGGGGAGGCAGGCGTGGATGGAGGCAGGCAGGAGATAAGGAGTGAAGAGAGAAGAGCATAAAAGGGAGGGTAGGTGTGGGAAAGGATGAGGAGATACTGTGGGAGGAGAAAGATCTGTAGCATGGAGATATGAAGAACTGTAAGAAGAAGCGAGGAAAGGGGGTCTAGAGGGTAAGGGTAAGTTAGCGATGAGAGACAGACAGGGGTGCGTGTGAGGCGGGATTACGAGGGAAAGCAGGCATGGAAAGGAAGAGGGTGGGGAGAAAGGATGGGTACGAAGGAAGAAAAGTGTGAGGAGGATGAGTATGGGGAGAGGAAAGGAGGAGGGTGAAGACAGAGTAGGTGAACGGAGAAAAGATATAGGGAGAGTTAATACTGGAATGGGTGAGAGGAAAATAGAAGGGTGATGAGTAAGGAGGAAAAGATGTAAAGAAAATTAATATGGAGGGAAAGAGTGAGTGGGGAGGGAAGGGTTTAGGGAACCTGGAAGGCGCAGAATAAATAAGGGAATAAGGAAGTAAATATAAGTGACTAAATGAGGGAGAGAGAGAGAGGTAACTACTTGCCTCGAGGGGGAAAAATGTGGAATGTTAACAGAAAAACTCCACCAAAAAAGAAAGATCTGAAGACTAACAAATATAATATGGACTCCGAATACAGATGGATATAATTAAGAAAACAAAGAAAAGTGATGAAAGCTGAAGGTCTGAGAGAGGGTAAAGTAGAAGGGAGAGGGGAAGGGAAGAGGGAACACTGAAGAGTTGAGAAAGGGGAGGGAAAATGGAAGACTGGAGGGTTAAGGGATGGTCAAAAAGGAAGGAGAGGAGAAGGGAAAAGGAAGGCTTGCGACTGAACATGGGTTAAACAGAAATGCCAAAGGAGGGAAAGATGGAAGGCTAGGCGGTTCAAGGATGGTTAAATAAGAGGAGATAAAAAAAAAAAAGGAAGGGTGGAAAGTAGAGCAAGGGGAGAGAGGAAGGAAAGGTGGAAGATATAAAGACTGAACAAAAGTGGAAGGGAAAGACACAAGGAAGACTGGATGGCTCAGGAACACAAGGAAGAATAAAGCAGAAGGGAGAGGGAAAGGGAAGACAAAAGGCAGGAAGACTGAACCGAAGAAAGAGGTGAAGGGAAAGCTGGAAGACTCAAGACACGAGGGAGGGTTAAGTAGAAGGGAGAGGGTGAGGGAGGATGATAAAGGGTAGTAGTGGGCTGTGGTGGCGGCCTGGATTTACTTTTGGTGGTATGCGGCCCCAAGCTGAGAGAGTGTGCAGATAAGACTTGCGGCTCTAGGTTAAAGACGAGAAGCCGTGGTGAAGCAAAACAGAACAGGATGAACAGGGGGATGTAGAGGAACAGAATGAAAAGGGAGAGAAAAAAGCGGGGTGAAAATGGAAAAAAATGGAGCAAATAATAAAGGCTAGATTAGATAAGGAAGGTAAGAAGGATGAGCGATTATCAACCTACTTTAATGGCCGTGCAAAAATTGACATGGGAAGGAGAAAGAAGTAAGATGATGAGGATATTCCAATATCACTGAAATATGAAGCAGGAAGATAATAAAGACTTGACAATGTAGGATGAAGGGCTCGGCAGGTATACAGAACAGAGGCAGATAACTGAATCCTTACGAGTAAACGGATCCCGGGAGATCAGGCAAAAGGTTAGCTAACTGGGGTAAAGGCGAACTGAGTAGGAAGATGGGAGGGAGGCACGGAGATGAAAAGGGGAGTGGGAGAAGAAAGGAGGGACGGAGAAGAATGGGAGGCACGGAGTAGAGAGGAATGCACATAGAGGAGTTGGTGGCATGGAGAAGGGGAGGCAAGGAGTAGAGGAGACTGCATAGAAAAGAGAGGGAGGCACGGAGAACAGAAGAAAGCACGGAGAAGAGAGGAATGCACACAGAGGAGTCGGAGGCACGGAGAAGGGGAGGCAAGGAGTAGAAACGACTGCATGGAAAAGAGAGGGAGGCACGGAGAAGAGATGGCGGCATGGAGATGAAGAGGTACAAAGAAGGATAGGTGGTACGGTGAGGTGTAAAATGGGAGGCATGGAAAAGAATGGAAGGCACAAAAAGTGGAAGGAAAGAGAGAAGAGAGGGAGAAGGAAGGGGAAGAGGAAAATAAATAAGAAGGTACGAAAAAGGGGCAGGTAGGCAAAGAAGATGGAGGAGAAGGAAGAAGAGAAAGAGAGGAGATGAGTAAGAATGTACGAAACGGGCAGGTAGGCAGTGGAGAAGGAGGTGAAAAAAAAGAAAAAAAAAAAGGCCCAACATGAGGTATAAGGAGGAACAGGGGGTGGGGGAGGGATGCGAGTGGCAATATAGGTGTAGAGGTGATGGAGGGTCTGCCAGGGAGCTGTGGTGTAGCGGTGGGTCGGGCCTCAAGTGGACGGTAACACTTGTTTATTGAATACCTCATCTACCGTGTCCGCCGCCCCGCGTCCAATTTACACTGCTTCGCTGCACACCTTACCACTTACTTACATTAGCTTCTTGGAGTGTTTAATCCATTAACCACTTAAATACGGTGAAGTCTTATTGTACTCTTGGTATCTCTGCGTGTTATTATTCAATTTTCGAGTTTTTTTTTTTAAACTAGAGGGACGCTCTTCTAATCGGAGTAAAACTGCTTGGTAGGAGTAATGATAAAACAAAAGTAACTCATCGTCAGAGTGAAGAAGCAGCCGACAATTCAATAAAGTTATCATCATCATCATTTTCATCATCATTATCATCATCATCATCCAAATCCTACTCTCCTCTAATACGTGGGCAGGCTATATCTCAGTGAAGTACTTATACTCACATACCGCATACACACTTACTCACTGTTATGACCAGGGATAAACTGAGACGCATAAACAACCTGCCCCCATATCAATGTTTACGGAGAACCATCAGACACTCACACCATTTATGTCCTCATGGAAGGGCCTCGCGTCAATGGGCCTTTTAGACTGAATAAGCCTAAGCCCTTTAAAGATGATCGATGATGGGTGCGGGATGGTGGAGGGCCGGTGTAATATCTCCTTAAGAGGCCAGGCTTCGTTATTTATCAAGGATCTCAACTCCCATCGGCGCTGCAGGAGGAGGCCTTCACGCGGTGCCTCTGATGTAACCAGGCGGCAGAGTTGTCCGCAGTCCACCATCCTCCAAAGAAGGATGGTGGACTGTGGGATAAGAGCAACTCCATTCTGCAGTCCACTGGCTTCACCTTCAGATGAGCCTCGGGTTACAACTACTTCTTCTGCTACTAACCCCTTCAGTCCGATGACGTATATAAAGGAGTTGGGGGCTGCTATATCTAAACCCTCCAGTTTTAAAAAGACTGTCCTGAACTAAATACCGAGAATAGATTGTAAAAGAAGTCATCGTACTGAAGATGTTCATTATTTTCCAAGACAAATCTCTCTACCAGTTAACTGTAAGTCGTTTTGTTTTCTATTTCATTTTTTACTTTAATATTCACTTCAGCTTGGTTGTGAAGTGCTTGGTAACTGTATGGCCGAAAATAAAAATATAACCAAACGATCTCTAATACACCTCTGAGTCGTATTCTGTCTCTGGAGATCTCTTAACACTTCTTCTTTAGCGATTTATCTTGTATATTGCACCTCAATATCCTCTTGTAAGATACTGATGCAAACTATGTCTACATAAGATCACATAACAGACAAAAAATGCTAAAGTATAATATGCAACAATAATCGCTAATGAAAAGGTGATACTAAGGTTCCTGTGCCACTCACAGTGCAAGCCTTAAGTCCAAGAAAGTTAGTAAATATGGAGCCAGGCCAGGAAGCAGCCAGTTCCCCCACAAACTTCCCCTTAGCCAGGATACTTAATTAAAAAAGTTGATGTCCCCAGTATTTCCCAATACATATACACTTTCCCCCCTAGGACGTAATTACTGGGATTAGGGATTTAATATTAAAAGGAATACAAAGGAGAGCAAACGGCAACAGGTCTTATGGTCCTTTCGAGGCTGCTTGTTACAGAGTAGACTATGACTACGAGATCTAATTCTACATCCTGAAGGATAGGGATAGTAAAGTAGGAAGACTCCCCCCGCCTCCAAACCCTCCAGTTAAAACAGGCAGGGAAAAGTGAGAAGGACCACCATGCAGCATGCAAAAACTGACATGGAAATTTCATAGAAAAGACTGAAAGGGAAAATTACATTCTATAATACTTCATCTAGACGCTACCACTTTGAATGACCTGAAAGAGAAAGTAATAAAGTAAAATGAGTAATCAAATAAATAAATAAGGCAATAAATAACTATCTGGCATGTACGATGAAGAGACGACTGTGAAATAAAAACAAAAACATCTACGACTAATACTGTGAAGCTCAGTGTATTACAAGATGTCAGAATTATGTATGTGGTGCATGAGAAGAGGGATATGGCAATGTGATGTGGTGTGTGTGTGTGTGTGTGTGTGTGTGTGTGTGTGTGTGTGTGTGTGGTGGTGGGGGGGGGGGCAGTGTGAGGTGTTGAGGTGTGTGGTGTGGTAAGAGTGTGGTAGTGTGATGTGTGCTAGTGCAGGTGTGGCTGTGGCAATATGATGGGTAGCAATGTGAGGTGAGTTAATACTTGACGTGGTAGTATGTGGCTGATAGTGTGAGTCGTGGTTATGTGTGGTGCGGCAGTGTGAGGTGTGGCAATGCCTACTGTGAGGTTACAGCGGCGTAAGGTGTGGCACTGTGTGATTGGCAGTATGAGCTTTAGTAGTGTGTGGTGTGGTAGTATGAAGTGCGGCAGTGAAAGGTGTGGGGATATGAGCTGTCTGCCTACACAGTGACTCTCAACGCCATGTAAGCCAATGCACGCTTCCCCCCCTTCCACGACCCTTGATCAAACACACATACACACGCCTTGTTATTCGCCAGCATTAACACTAATCTTCGGTCATATTCCTTCTGTAGTTATCACCAGGTACTGTACTTGCTTCGGTAACTGTATTATCTTCTGGAACTGCATTCAGGTCCTGATACATAATTGAACTTTATATACTGCGTTATCATCAGGTACTGCCTTTAAATTTTGGTACATACTTTAACTTCAGCCACTGTAATGTCTTTAGCCTCTGTATTTAACTCAGCTACTGTATTCTGCAACCCACTTCGCCTCACTCGACGCCCTCTGTCTAATGAAACGCCAGACACAAGTACCCTCATGCTAGAAATGGATGAAAACCATGAATTCCGCCAAGCACGCACACGCACGGACATTGAAAGACGCCATGGGAATCACACAAGCCCCACGGCCTGTAATCAGACACGAGAAATGAGAGGGAGCGGTCGAACTAACAGGCAGACAGACAGACAGGCAATCAGACAACATCCACAGCACATGTGATATGGCGCGGTGTGGTGTGGTGCATTGTGGAGATGATGTATTGTGATTGTGGCGCATTGTGGTGGTAGTGTGGTGGTGATGTGGTGTATCTGTTGTGATGGTGGTAGTGTGGAGTACTGTGGTGGTGGTAGTGTGGTGTACTGTGGTGGTGGTAGTGTGGTGTACTGTGGTGGGGGTGGTGGTGGTAGTATGATGCACTGTGGTGGTGGTGGTAGTGTGGTGCACTGTGGTGGTGGTAGTAGTGTGGTGCACTGTGATGGTGATGTGGTGCATCTGTGGTGGTGGTAGTTGTGTGGTGTATTGTGGTGGTGGTAGCTGTGTGGTGTATTGTGGTGGTGGTGTGGTGTATTTGTGACGATGGTGGTGGTATGAGATACTGTGGTACTTCTTACAGAGGCAGCCTAGAATGGGCAAAAGAGTGTACTGTAGTTACCCTCTTTTCATAGGTTACTATGATCTATTAGGGAAGTGGTGTTGATGGTGGAAGTGGTGTTGATGGTGGAAGTGGTGTGGTGTACTGCAATGGTGGTGTGGTGTACTGCAATGGTGGTGTGGCGTACTGTGGTGGTAGGTGGCGGTCTGGGGTACTATGGTGGTGGTGGTGGTGGTGGTGGTGGTGGTGGTGGTGGTGGTGGTGGTGGTGGTGGTGGTGGTGGTGGTGGTGGTGGTGGTGGTGGTGGCGGTGGCGACGGTGGTGTGATGCTCAATGATGGTAGTGGGGTGTATTATCGTGGGCCTATAGTGTACTATGGTAGACTGGTGCGTTCTGATGTTATGATGTCGTGTGATGGTGGTAGTGTGGGGTACTATAACTGTGATGCGCTCTGATGTAATCTTGTTTACTGTGGTGTTATGGTGGCTGTGGTATATTGTCGTGTTGATGTGATGTACTGTGAACCTGGTGTGGTGTTGGTGTTATGTACTGTGGCGTTTGTGTGGTGCTGGTGTAGTATATGGTGGCGTAATGCCGGTGTGGTGCATACGTAGTGTGGCTGTTAATGTGCTGTGATGTGACGCTTGTGTGGAACGTTGTGGTACTGACGTGGCGTAGTCTGATACATTAGTGAGCTGAATTGTTGTACAGACGTGAGGTGGTGAATTATGGCATGTAGTCACTGTGATACTGGTGTGGCTTTATACATTACAGCGCTCCTCTGATACTGTGCACTGTAGTCAGCATGTGGTTCCTTTGTTCACTAGAGTGATACTGGCGAGACATGGTGTACGAGTACCTGTAATACTGGCGTAGTGTGTTGTAGTGCATGACACCATAACTGTGCTGTACATCACAGTAAAAGAAAATGCTGTTGTATAAGTTAGTCTGCTCTATTCAATACTTCTTACTAATTCAACAATACCTTCTTGAATGCCCTAAAGTTGTAATGTAGCTAAAACCTGGGCTCACATCCTAACTTTGATTAACTGCAACATAAAGGTGCATATTAAAAGTCTAAGGCAATGTTACAATTCACAGAGGCAACCATTAACCTGATGTTGCTCTGACAAAGAAAATGCCAAACCGTCTTCTTGCAGAACAGGCATTTGGAAAGCTACAACAATAACAACACTAACAGCACTACTGCTACTACTACTCCTACTGCCAATAATAATAATAATAATAGCATTATCCTAACCTTTTTGCACCTAAGGATGGGATATTATTACTAATGTACTACTACTACTACTACAAATAATAATAATAATAATAACTAGAAAGCACTCAGAAAGTGCATGCCTCCGCCAATACCTGTTCGGGATCTGCCCCCATATTTAATTAATTCATTCTTGGGCCACGGCTCACCCTTCCACAGAACTTCACTAAGAAATAATACTGTGCGGCATACATAGGATCCGGTTCCGGATCCGCCCTAAAATTTAATAATTTCTTTCTTAGTCCATGGCCCACCCTTCCACAAAATTTCATTATAATTCATTGAGAGCTTTTGGAGATATCGTATGGACAAACAAAGAAACAAACATAGATGAATACATAAGCTCCTCCAACTTCGTTGGCGGAGGTAATAATAATAATAATAGAAACTGAGCCGAGCATCTTTTCTCCCCAAACTCAATACCTGTCTTTTTACAACTCCCTTCAGGACTGCGAGCCGCTCCCCACGCCCCCGTATTTTATCTCCAAAGAACCTGGCTTCCTTAATCTCACCTTTCTCTGGCGTCTCGTATCTCTCCCTCCCTTCGATAACCAACGCGGATATTGCCCGGACTCTCGTTTTTCACAGGGGGGACCAATAAATCCGAAAATTACTAGCGGGGACCTCCGGGGGTATAACGCGTCCTCCCCTTCAACATATATTCTCACATTTATATCCTGCAGGGTCCACAGTACTGCATTATTAGCTGCCATTGTCCCCCTTTTTTCCTCTCCTTGGCCTGGGCTTTTCTCATACAGCATCTCGATATTCTAGCAGATTTAGAATGATACACTTTAAATAATATTCGTCCTTTTATCTTCCTGACCTTTTACTTCAGCATGTTTTTCGTCCACTTTTCTTGCGAAACAGAGCTCGGATTCTGATACCAAATTTGCTTGTTGGATACTGTTACAGATATCTGTATAATGGGTAATACCTATATGACCACAGGCGATAGAAATAATTTTATACTTAAAATACACAACACCAGTTAACACCAGCATCCACAAGATATAGGATTCATCTTTATCACATACACACCACCACTTAACACCAACATCCATACGAAGATATAAGACTCTTAATGCATATCATTACATAAACACCATCACTTGGCATCAACAACCATGAGAAGATATAGGATGTCATATTATACCGTCTTTCAAACATAAACATCACCACTCAGCACCAACATCCACAAAAAGATATATTTACTTCTCTGCATACACATCACCACTTAACACCACCATGCCTCATTCGCCTCCTTTGCTATCTACATAAGCAATATTCATGTCGGCGTTCCTCCCTCAAACACATCGGATCTGGCCACACCCTGCCGCAACTGATTACCTCATCAGCGGAGCCAATATCACCACATCCACCACCGCGTCACCACCATCACACACCACCAATCTCCACCACCGATCTCGACTACGGTTTGTCATTATCGATCACTACCGCACATTACTATTACCATCCAATATTCTTCCGAAACAGTAATCAGTTATTATGATCATTCGCCCTAACTACCACAGTGACCTTACCCACTCATCACTACTCCACGGCACTGTTACTGTCACCACCACCACAGTTACTGCAACAATTACCAGGTCACTGGACTCATCCCATTTAACTTCGGTTACCTGTGGGATCGGTTAACAACTTAAATTCAAAATGCATGCCTTCTTAGTATCCATATGATCAGTGTTGTTTGAATTGCCCACAACTCACCCACAGCACTACGGAACACTGTGACATCCTCTATAACATGTCAGTTCGCCATGGCCCTTAAAAGCAGTATCCTACCATCAATTCTTTTAACAGACACCCAAGAAAGTAACAATCTAACGCCTGAATATTCTACATCTCTCGACATCACAACAGTTCATCCTGCGTGTCATATTTCAAGTTCTATGATTATCTGAGTGGATTATAAATTTTACCCATATACTAGCATACTGGCAATAAACCGCGTACATCCACTATTTCTGTAGTCCGTATCTTCCTACATATGGCATCTTCTATCGGTAATATAATGCCACAACTCAGACTAGATCGCTTACATGCTCCCAGTTCCCTTTGAAACATCGTCCCCCTCCTATCAATAGCTTCCAGGCTCAAACTTCTCATAATACCTGATGCCCCCTACGAAAGTCACACAAAGCCGACTTGCAACAGAACACAATACCTCCTATCCATACAATCTCTCTGTGACACACCTGTTGAATGCAAACATATAATTAGTGTTACATTTTATAATATTTAGCTCTCTTATATTATACCAATATTTCTCTCTTTTGCCCAGCACCTTCACTCGATACGCATCAATTCATGGGTTATTCTCACATCACGCCAAGAAATCTCTTCTCACTAATATAATGCCTTCTGTCTTGTCCTCCTTTCTTCTGATCTCTCCATGACTCCCGTAGCTAACTTAACACACCTCTCAGCTAAACAACAGCCTCACCCGACAGGACTGAAGAACTGCCTGAATAATTCCCGCAGTATCATCATTTCTTCCTCGTAGCAAACTTCCCCTCTGAATATCTTCCTTGAAAGTAACATGGCGCCCTGGCAACACCCTTCCTACTTTACATTCAACCATACTCCAGCACAGTCCTCCCGACTTCAATAATTTCCCCAAGCACTACTACACCAACACAGTTCCCATAAGAACACAGCACTATAGCAACACCCTTTCTTCTTTACTCTCAACTATCCTACAACAAAGTCCTCCCTCCTACAACATTTTCCAAGGTCCAATACAGCACCAAAGCAACACTTTCTGCTTCAAATTCGACCACCTTGCAACACACCGTCTCTCCCTGCCTCAACACCGCGCTCCCTCCTGCTCCTCTTTGAAGTCGCCTGGCGGAGTTATTACAGCGGAGGGAGGGCCGGCAGCTCGGAGGGGCCAGCATTTCGTTTCAAGCTAATACACCCTGATGATGCCATTTCCGTTCTGACGGTGAGTGGCTGCGGCAGGATGTAATAACCTGGTTCGTTTGGCCGTAATGTATCGACGTGGGATCCCTCCAGCCCAAGAGCACGAGCAGTACCAAGATTTGAGTTTGGGAGGTACTAAACGATAGGGTCCAGACAGTCATCGAATTAGCACGGGTTTTAACAGCCGTTCATCGCGGTAACAGCCATGAAAACTCTGTACTCTAACCCACTACGGCAACCCACCCCGCCTCAGAGGAGCCACTTTTTGTGATTTATGGAAGTCATATTTACATTTCCTCTCATAAATCTGTACCCCGAGACTGGCTGCAATCACGCAATGACCACACATCAGTCGGCAATGATATTTCGAGACGCTGACAGTCTCTAGGGCACATTGTTCATCGTAGAGCGCCCGCCGGTTGGAGTTACGAAGAAGTGGCTCTTTTGCTTTTTCTCAGCTATTAAAAAAAAAAATCCATACTCTAGGGATCTACATTTTTACCAAGACTCCTCGGCCCAGGTTTCTATGGAGACTGGTGATGGTGGACGAAACGGTGTAGAAGAAACGGTGCTGACGAAACGGTGAACTCGGTGAACTTGTTCGTGCCGGGCTAACAAGAACATACCTCACCCTAACATGTCCGCCAGGAAGAAAAGACAATAAAGACCCGGATTTTATAGGTTTCACCCTAAGCTTCTAATCTGGGTGGGTTAAAATGCTTAAGTTATGACCCTAAGTTATGACCATGAACACTACAGGTTACACTGACATCAGCCCATAAACTCTGAACTGGATGAGAATAGACACACGCAGAGTCTTTGTAGGTTCAGCACATGCAAAATAAAAGGGGGAAAATACACGCCAATATATTCTACAGCCATGGTACATTTTCTCTCTCAATCTGTCCCTTTAATCTTCGCTTACTGTTCTCTACTTCCTTTCTCCTTGGATCTCTGAGTTCAGCACGCGTAGAGAAAAAAGAAGGAAAACACTACTTGCTACTGCTTTTATGATCACGTGTTAGAAACGACAAGGGAGATTTTCCTTGTCAAACTGTTCCTTACCCTTCCACTCTTCATTCAGTGCTCTCTGTTCCTCTCTCCTTTTCAATCTGTCCTATGTCCCTTCACTCTTCATTCAGTGCCCTTTATTCCTTTTTCCTCTTCACTCTGTTTCTCTTTGCTATTCTCAGGTTCTCCCTCGTCTTCATTTTCACTTCGTTCATTTATGTTCCTTTCTCTCCTATCTACTTTCACTTTCTGTTCTCTGTTTCCTCTTTCCGCTTCAGTCTTTCTTCGCCAAGGTATCTTTTTCCCCTCCTCGTTTCAGTCTGCCTTTACTCACTGTCCTCTATTTCCTCTCCTTGAATTCACTTACTATCCGCTAATTCCTCTCCCCTCTTCAATCTCTCTTCACTAACTTAATCACCGTAATCTGTCTTCACTCAATTTTCTTTTTATCATACACTCACTGTCTTCACTTACTGTTCTCCATTTTCTTATTCCTCTTCCCACTACCTCTGTCTTTTCTTAAACCCGTTTTACTCCCATTCCGCAATAACTTCTTCGACTCCTCCTCATTCACTGTCCTATAATTTCATTCTCCTTTTCAATCTGTCATCCCTCACTGTTCTCCACATCCTCTCTCTTCTTGCTTCCTTTTCCCTAACTCTCTCACTCGGTATTTTTCCTTTAGTCATTTCCGGGGATGTTCCCAGTTGCTGGTGACCACATCTGTGAATGTATAGAACGGTAATTGGAGGAGGGATGTCAGGGTTGTTTTGCATCGTAACGACCTGCTTGGCTTGTGAATATGCATCACCATGAGCCCAACCTGATGAAGAGCCCCCCCCCCTGCCTTCCCTCACACCTCCGAGTTCTGACACCTCTGCCTCCTCTGACGCATCTGCCTTGGGATGCATCAGCCTTCTCTGACATCTCTGCAATCTGACACCTCTACATTTTGAAACCTCTGTATTCTCTGACTCCTCTACCTTCTGACACCTCTGCATTCTGACGCCTCTGTCTTAGCTCACATCTCTGCCTTCCCTCACACCTGTGCCTTCCTTCGTACCTTTACCTCCTGACAACTCTCCCCTCATTCACGCCTCTTCCCACTCTTACATCTCCGTCTTCTCTGACACCTCTGTCTTTGTCTGTCTTCTCTGACACTTCTTCCTTATTCTGTCTACTGTCGCCTAGACGTTCTCTGGATTCTGTGATGCTTCCGCCTTATTCTGCATTTCATACATCTTCGACTTGCGTTTGTCTACCTTCTCGACACTTCAGCTCGCTCTGCCTTAACTGCCTCGTATCCCTCTGCTCGTTCTACTTTACTCTGCTTTCACACCTTCCCTGTTCTACTGTATTCGGTCTTGTGATACCTCTGCTCGTTCTGCCTTACCCAACCTTGTCTGACATCTCTTGATTTGATTCTGCTTTGCAAGACCCTTCTACACTACTCTGCCTTCTCTGAAAGCTCTGCTCGCTCTGCCTCCTTCTGCTTTCTCTACCATTTGGGCTCGCTCTTTTTCAGCAACCCCGGCAGCTCTGAATTCTGTGTCGCGCCTGTCCGTAACATCTCACTCCTCTCGTTACTGTAATCTGCACTTGCCCTTCCTCAGCCCTGTTATTTCTGACAGCCCTCCTATTCCCCCGACTGCTTTTTCTCCATCCACATTTCTTCCCCTCTCTGATATCTCGCTCGCCTCCCATCTTGCCTAT
>JAGKTI010018447.1:0-17695 GCA_018397915.1 Birgus latro | reverse complement strand
GAATGAAGAAGAAAGAGAAGTTTTAAAATCTTTGAAGGACCAAGTAATGGAGAAAAATGACAGGAGGACAGAGGAAGAACGTTTTCATTTTTGTAGGCTCCAACATGCTTGCATTCGTTGGCCTTGGTCACCTAATGGCTGCTCTCCACGCTGCTCGATCCCTGGCAGCCTCCCTGTTCAGTCCCTTAACCCTTAAGTCACACTTAATGACCTCGTCCCATGTCTTTCTCGGTCTACCCCTCCCCCAATATTAACACCTCTCACCTTCTGTACCCAATTATCATCCCCCATCCTCTCCACATGTCCAAACCACCTCAGCCTACCTCTCCTCATCACAACACCAATACACTCCAGTCCCATCCTACCTCTCAACTCTTCCATCGTAAACCCAGCTCCCCCAGGCCTTGCACGCAGGGACTCACTGCACATCCACCTAATCATTGTCATTTCTGTATGTTTAAACCTGCGAATATCCTCTTCCTTTACTGCCCAGGTCTCACTACCAAACAGCATCACACTCCTAACACATGCTGCATACAAAGACCCCTTGGCACGTAAGGAGAGTCCTCTCAATGTCAGGAGAGGCAACAGCTCCCTGAACTTCTTCCAACCACTTCTCACCCTAGCAGCCGAGCTAACTCCAGCCCCACCTCCGGCACATAACATGTCTCCCAAATAACGAAACTCCTCCACACACTCAAGAGACTCACCTGCAAGTTCAACCCTCTCACGCCTAACAATCTCCGCCTGCTCTCCCCGACACGCCGCACACATGAAATCAGCATTATCTCGCAGTCTACCTCTAATACCACTACATCTCTTGTGCACCCATTTATCACAAACACTACACAAGATGGAATTACTTCCCACACCCTTGTGGCAAACTGCACATGGCCACTCTCCCTCTCCTCTGATTGTACTACCACCAACCCTAGATATCATCACTTTTGTTTTATCTGCATTTACCCTTAAGCTCTTGTACCCCATACCATCTCTCCACTTCTTAAATCTTTCCTCTGCCTCCTTTTCATTCTCTGCAATCAACACCAAATCATCAGCATACAACATCTCCCATGGGAGTCCATCTCTGAAGTCACGTGAGAGGGCTTCGAGCACCATGATAAACAACAAGGGACTCAAAACTGACCCCTGATGCACACCAACATTCACGGAAAACTCATCACTCAAAACTCCATTCACTCTTACCTGGGTGCGACAACCCATGTACATGGCCATAACCACCCTAACCAGCCACTCTTCTGACCCTAGCTTTCTCATTGCCCACTTCACCACCTCTCTAAGGACTTTGTCAAAGGCCTTTTCCAAATCAACAAAAACAAAATGCAATTCCCTTTTCTTTACAATATATTTTTCCTGAAGCTGTCAAACAATGAATATGGCATCAGTGGTCTCCCTGCCTGGCATAAACCCAAACTGTATATCATCAATATTCACTCTTTCTGTAATCATACCTTCTAGAACTCTCTCCATTACTTTCATTATCTGATCTAAGAGCTTTATACCTCTGTAATTTCCCCTTTCCAGGGCATCACCCTTTCCTTTGTACACATTTACAATTACACTCTTCAGCCAATCATCTGGGACAAAACACTCATATATAATCATATTTATCAGGTCAGTGACTAACCTCACCCCAGTATCTCCTGAGGCCTTCAACATTTCGGCAGTCAACCCAGACACACCTGCCGCCTTCCCCACCCGCATCCTACCTATTGCCTGACTCACAGTAGCAGCGTCAATTCAAGGCCAAGGGCCAAACACTGGATCAGCTGGCTCCAAACCTTCTCTATCCCAATCAAACTCCTCATTCAACAATCGGCTATAATGCTCTCTCCATGCATCTTTAATATCCTCACTGTTCACCACTACCCTTCCATCATCATTCTTCACACACTGCTCAGCTACAATGTCCCGATTATCCCTCTTCACCTGATTTGCCACCCTAAAAATCATATTTTTCCTTTCTCCATGATTTAGATTATCAAGTAAAAGTCTCTGTGACTCAGACTTCGCCCTGTATACCTCTCTTCTAGCCCTGTGCTTGGCAGCCAAGTACTCCTCCCTGTTACCACCATTCTTCCATTCCCGGAAAAGCCTTCTTTTCTCCTTAACTGCAGCTTCTACACCCTCATCCCACCACCAAGTTACTTTATGTCTTGGTGGGCCTCTTGTCCAACTGCATATTGGATCGGTAACTCTCAAGAGGTTGTTCTTAAGGGCTCTATACTGTTCATTAATGCCTCTATCTTCGGCTTCCTGTTCAGCCACCACTCTCCTCATCTCACTATAAAAGGCATCCCTTGCTGATTGGTTTCTCAGCTTCCATATTTTCCTCCTAGGTACATATGTCCTCCTTCTCATCACTCGTTCCTTAAGCACCATGTCACAGATCAACAGTTTGTGCTGCTGCACACACTCCTCGCTTCCTATAAGTTTAACATCCCTCACTAATCTCCTATCAACTCTCCTGACCAGAAAATAATCTATCTGACTACTATTTCCCCCGGACTCGTACATAATCAACCGGCTCATTCTTTTCCTTAAATGTGTGTTGCACACAATCATGTCCATAGCCTCCCTAAACTCGAGTATTCTTTCCCCTTCAGCATTCCTCACACCATATGCACATCCTCCATGGACTCCTTCATAACCTTGAGCTGCTTCACCCACATGACCATTTAAATCCCCTCCCAGAACCACTACCTCATCATCACCCATACCACTCACTACACGTATTAAATCATCCCAAAATCTATCCTTCTCTGCGTCATCCAGTCCAACCTGTGGAGCATATGCTTTTTGGAGAGTGATGGATATAAAAGTAAGGAAGTGGTATGTGAAGAACTAGATGTGAAGGAAACAAGGGGGATGGATATGAATATGAAAGAGAGAAGAACAAATAAAGATATAAACAGTGCAGCAAATCTGAGTATCATGTACAGTAATGTAGATGGGGTAAAATCTAAGAAAGGGGAAGTTCGACACTATATAAATGAAAATAAACCTGAAATTGTTTGCTTGTTAGAGACTAAATTGCCCCGAGATGTCGATACAAAATTATTTGGATGGAACAGTTATAACATTTGGAGGAAGGACAGAGAAAGTAAGTTTGGGGGAGGTATAATAATATTAACCCATAATGACCTAAGAGCAAAGAATATAGAAATTGAAAAGTAATCCCTCCAATATCCAACGTAATAGAGCCAAAGGCATGTCCGGACAGTGGTCTTGTCCGGATATTGGTCCTGAAGCTCCAGCACCGGTCATTCATGATCCTAACCTAACCTAACCTAAATCAGAAAACTACCTTCCTACCTCCCTGCCGGACATGTATAGCACTTATTTAGGTCCGTTTTCACATAAATAATACACACAAAGCATGAATTAATTGAATTTTAACCAAAAAATGATGATTTAGAGGTGAGTAAGGCACAGGTGCTCAGAACTTGCCACCATAGTATGAGTAAGTATCGGACATGGAAATCATCTTTTCTCACATTTTATGCACTAAATTATTGGATACAAAGCATCAAATACAGTAAATGATGTAAATTGTTACCAGAAAAATGGTTAGGTTAGGTTAGGTTAAGTTATGACCGGAAATGAAATTCACTGGCATTCACCTTTTTCACAGCTAGTGCACTAAAATAATGAACACAAAGTATGAATTCATTTAAATTTTACCCAAAAAGAATGAATTTGAGGTAAGTTAGGCTCAGCTGTTCATTGAGTTGGCAGCTTTGTTTCGGTACAGGACATGAAAATCAATGGCATTCACCTTTTTCACAGCTGGTGCACTTCAATACTAGTGGTAACCATGCATGAACAAATTAAATTAAAAGCAGGAAATTATGATTAACAAAATGGTTAGGTTAGGTTAGGTTATGACCGGATATGAAATTCACTGGCATTCACCTTTTTCATAGCTGGTGCACTTCAAAACCATGCATGAAAAAATTAAATTGAAAGCAGGAAATTATGATTAACATTTATGGTAATTTTTTAACCCATTTACAGCATGCTGAAAACAGGTTAGACATGAAAATCTTTATGGTAATCATCTTTCACACAAATCAATGGCATTCACCTTTTTCATATCTGGTGCACTTCAAAACCATGCATGAAAAAATTAAATTGAAAGCAGGAAATTATGATTAACAATTTTGGTAATTTTCTAACCCATTTACAGCATGCTGAAAAGAGGTTAGACATGAAAATCTTTATGGTAATCATCTTTCACACAAATCAGTGGCATTCACCTTTTTCATAGCTGATGCACTTCAAAACCATGCATGAAAAAATTAAATTGAAAGCAGGAAATTATGATTAACATTTATGGTAATTTTTTAGCCCATTTACAGCATGCTGAAAAGAGGTTAGACATGAAAATCTTTATGGTAATCATCTTTCACATACATCAGTGGCACATTCACCTTTTTCATAGCTGGTGCACTTCAAAACCATGCATGAAAAAATTAAATTGAAAGCAGGAAATTATGATTAACATTTATGGTAATTTTTTATTCCATTTACAGCATGCTGAAAACAGGTTAGACATGAAAATCTTTATGGTAATCATCTTTCACACAAATCAATGGCATTCACCTTTTTCATAGCTGGTGCACTTCAAAACCATGCATGAAAAAATTAAATTGAAAGCAGGAAATTATGATTAACATTTAAGGGAATTTTTTAACCCATTTACAGCATGCTGAAAACAGGTTAGACATGAAAATCATTATGGAAATCATCTTTCACACAGTTTATGCATGAGATTAATGATATGGAAAGAACAAAACAAGGAATTATGATGAAGTTAGGGTACTTATGAGAATGATGCCGCCGTCCTCATGTATAACCCGCTCGGTCATCTCAGACTCTGACAGTAAGACCTTGCACCTGACACACCTCAGCACTTCCGGTGCACTTTACACTCACCAGCACTTCTCACAAGCACTTTCCACAACGTTTTCTTTCGCGTACCTTGCATCACATCACTTCACTGCACTGTACATAACGGTAAATTCCCATGTGGTCTAGTGACGAGTCCTGGAGAATTTAGTCAATCTCAACATACTTAGGAGTAAACATCATCTTCCTCTCCACGTTCCGTCTGGTTTTCAAAGCGAAATCAGCCGTGTACTGCTGTAGTTTGTCTCGGGACTTCTTGATATCAAACAAAGTGGAGCAAGGGAGGTTGAATTCACGGAGGATCTGTGATGTCGGGCACCCGGCATCCACCTTCTCCAATACCTCCCTCTTCCTCTCCACAGTCAGAACTACTTTCTTCCTCTTCTCAGGTAGGGTATCACCACAAAACCAAGTATATCAGAAGCCATTTTGAGAGCGTGTTGATGAGCCAGGAGCGGAGCGGGAAATGAGACCGTGACGGAGGCGGGAGGCGCGAGAAAACGGCTGGTCAGCGCGCGGTGGACTGACGCGGTCCCCCCAAATCGGATTTTTTCGAATTTGGGGGCATTTTGGGGGTCGGACAGCCTACGATGTCAATAGTGATGCATCCAGATACTGGACGTCCGAATAATAGAGGGATTACTGTACCATGGCTGAACTTTTGGGAGTTGCAATAGAGGACAGTTATGGAGAAAAAATAGATGTAATAGTATTTTATATGCCCCCCAAAATTAGGGCATGGATGAAGGAAGATTACAAACAGTTAATAAGAGAATCCATCATTAGGCTAAAAATGTTAATTGAACGAAGAAATACAATAATATTAATGGGAGATTTTAACTGTAGAGAAGTTGATAGGGAAAATATGGATGCTGGGAACAATGAGGAATCATGGGGAAATAAATTAATGGAATTCGTGACCGAAAACATGTTAACCCAATTGATCAAAGAAAACACAAGACTTAGGGGTGTCGACGAACCATCCAGGCTCGACCTAGTATTCACAAAGGACCCAAATGATGTGAGGAACATAACCTACCAATGCCCCTTTGGTAAAAGTGATCATCTGGTAATTGAGATAGATGTGGTAGGAGTAAGGAAAGGAGAAAGAGATGAAAAACACAGAGAAAACTGATACAATTATGGGATGGCAGACTTTGCTTCCCTGAGGAACTTTTTCCAAAATGTAGAATGGAGTAAAATGAATATGATCACAAATGTTGATGAGAAATATGAGTTTTTGACAGAAGTATATAAAACAGGAGTTACTGAGTTTGTCCCAAAATTTTCTGCAGCTATGGAAAAGAAGAAAGAATGGTTTAACAACAGATGTAGGATGGCACAAGAGGCAGGAAAAAAAGCATGAAATAAAGTGAGAAGAAGGTATAGTGAAAGGGCTTGGGAGGAGTACAAGCAGGTAAGAAATGAATATGTAAGGGTACGGAGAGAAGAGGAAAGGAAATACAAAAAAAAAAAAATTTATCTGACTGTAAAAAAGAGCTGAAACTATTTTATAGGTTTGTAAATGGCAAAATGAAAGTTAAGGACAGTATAATACGAATGAGGGATGGAGATGAAACATACGAAAAAGAGGAAGACTTGTGTGAAATAATGAACAACAAGCTACAGTCAGTTTATGTATTGGAAGACGAATTTAGTGAGCCTGAAATGGAACCCAGACTGACGGGAATGGCCGAAATTACAGTTGACATGAATGAGGTACTACAGCTGATGAAGGATTTGGATGTGAGAAAAGCAATGGGACCAGATGCTGTGGCTGGTTGGATCCTGAAGGAATGTGCCGACCAGTTAGTGTGGCCAGTTTATGTCATCATCAAGACCTTGCTTGAAAATGGACAGTTACCTAAAGATTGGAAAAGAGCAAGTATTGTGCCAATCTTCAATGGAGGAGATAGGGAGGATCCACTTAATTATTGACCTGTGTCACTAACTAGTATTGTTTTGAAAATGTGTGAGAAAATTTTTAGAAAAAGATGGATAAAGTATTTAGAAGAAAATGAAGTGATAACACCAAGACAGTTTGGTTTTAGGGAAGGAAGATCATGTGTTACTAACCTATTAAGTTTCTACAGTAGGGTAATAGATGTCATACAGGAGAGAGAGGGATGTGTGGACTGTGTCTGTCTGGATCTTAAGAAAGCATTTGACAGGGTGCCCTATGGGAGGCTACTGTGGGAGTTGAAGACCTTTGGAGGGGTGCATGGGAAACTATTGAAGTGGATGAGAGATTATTTGATAGGAAGGCAGATGAGAACAGTTATAAGAGACAAGGTTTCACAGTGGAGAAATGTGACTAATGGAGTACCCCATGGCTCTGTCCTGGCCCCTATAATGTTTCTGATAAATGTAAATGATTTGGCAGAGGGTTTGAGTAGTTACATGAGTATGTTTGCAGATGATGCTAAAATTATGAATCATTAAATGTAGTGATAGTTGTAAAGAACTGCAAGAGGACTTGGACAAACTTCACAGCTGGAACCAGACTTGGAAAATGGACTTTAATGCCAAGAAGTGTCATGTATTAGAAATGGGAATAAGTGAAAGAAGACTACACTGGACATATAAAATGGGCAATGAGATGAGTAGTAAAAGAAAGGATGAGAAAGACTTGGGAGTGATTATTTGGGATGACTTGTCACCAGAAAAGCATATAAATAAAATCATTTGGGGGAACTTATAGATTATTGACTAACATGAGAGTGGCTTTTAATTACAGTAAAACCTCGATATAACGGACTTCAGTAGACCGGAATTCGCTTTTATCGGACTTGAGGAGCTACCGGACTAAACTCCTTTATATCGGAAAAAGTCTGATATAGCCAGAATCAGTCCGGACTGCCTGACAACTTCAGCTATGTTCACCACAATAAGACAAGTAAAAGACATGTTTTTCAGTGCACAGTACAGTATTATTATACCATTTGATTAATGTAGTGAAGGTAAAACACAGTACAATTCTGCAATGGTGGTGAAAACTACCGATGCAATCCAGACTATTGTCTGATATATCAGAAAAAGTACGGATTAGCAGGGGTAAGTCCGGATGTCGCTTTTATCGGAAAATCGCATATTTCGGACTGGCCTGAGCCCCAATTAGTCCGTTATAGTGAGGTCTTACTGTATATGGATGAGGAAATGTTGAGGGAGTTGATGGTGACCTTGATAAGACCAAGACTAGAGTATGCGGCTGTGGTATGGTCACCTCATTTGAAGAAGCATATTGATAAACTAGAGAGGGTTCAACGGATGGCAGCGTGGATGATACCACCTTTAAGGGAACTCACCTACGAGGAGAGATTGGAAAAACTGAAGTTACCAACACTGCGCGAGAGAAGGGAAATAGGTGTTGATCACGATATTTAGAAATGTAAGAGAATTTGAAAGGGTGGATAGAGAGGATCTTTTTGTGTTGGATGATGGAAGAACAAGAGGTCATGGCTTCAAGTTGAGGAAAAGTTGATGTCTTAATGATCTCGAAAGGTTCAGTTTCCCGAACAGAAGCATAAGTATTTGGAATGACTTAGACGAAGAGGTGGTGCAAGCGAAAAACATTCATGTATTTAAAATTAGATTAGATGAATGTAGGTATGGAGACAGGACAACACGAGCTTAGCTCAATTCCTGTATACTACAAATAGGTAAATACACACACACACACACACACACACACACACAAGTCACCGACGTGGATAGACGTCCTCCTGGACTGCAGGGAAATAATCGTGGCATCAGCGGCGAAAGGAAACCAGCCTATTGTGATTATAGAAATGAGTGCGTGAGTGGTGGTTCCGTCAGACATTAGTTTAAAAAAAAGCGGGCCCTGGGATAAAGAGAGCAAGATACAGTGTAGAAAAGTTTCCATATGGTTGCATCATGGCGGAAAGCGACGGCGGTTTGTTTACGTCTGGCGAAAGTGAATTTGTGGGTTTCTCCGACGAAGAAGCGAGAAATGGAAGTTCAAAATTGTATCAAATAAGAGTAGCAGGAGTAGAAAAAACGGCGGAGAAGAATGTCCAGGAATTGATGAAGGTATGGGTAGTAATTAGGGAGCTGCAAGAGAGGACCTTACAACAGGAGAGAGAGATCAAAGGTTTAAAGAACGATCTGGAAAAAGTTTACACACGCAGTGCAGAACAGGAAAGAGAAGTCACGGAATTAAAAACGAGCAACGAATCTGCCACAAATGAAATAGAACACCTCAAGAGGGAAAACAGGAGGTTGGAAGAAGAAAGAGACAGAATGAAAAGTAAATTAGAGGAGTATGATTCAAAATCAAGGATGCAAGATGAACATATTAAGGAAATCAAGGAGCAACAAAAGGGGTGGAAGAAAATTCAGGAGGAAGGGAATGTAAATTTGAAAGAGATTATTGAACAACAAAGCAAGGAAAAGGTGGAGAAGGAAGTGGTTAGGGTATTGAAAAGTAGAGAAGCTCTAGTCAGGGATGTAGCAGATAAGAAAAAATGTGTAATTATTTTAGGGGTAAAAGAAAAGCGTATCACGATAAGATCTGAAAGAGAAAGAGAAGAATTGAATAAAGTTAAAGAAATATTATCAGTAGTCATGGAGGGTAACAATGAAGCCCTAGAAGAGATTGAAGAAGTGTTTAGGTTAGGTAAGTATGAGGAAGGAGGGGCAAGGCCATTGAAGGTGAAGTTCAAGTCCCAGGCAATAGTAAATGAAATCATGAATAGGACATGGAAATTAGCAGACAAAGAGGGGTTCAAAAATGTCTGGTTAAGGAGAGATGCAAACGAGGAAGAAAGAGCTAAAATAAAGGAGTTAGTAAAGGAAGCTAAGGCAAAAAACGAACAAAGAACGGAGAAGGAGAAGACAGTGTTTTATTGGAGAGTTATGGACCAGAAATTGAGAAAATGGTACCGACGGAGAGGAGGAGAAAAGACGGTATAAGTAATAACGAAAAAAGTTTAAAAGTGGCGTACACTAATGTTGATGGATTAATATCGGCAATGTTAGAAATCAACGATTTCTTGAGGGTACAAGAACCTGATGTTATGTGCTTTGTAGAGACCAAGTTAAGGGAGAATATTGATATCCATATGGGAAATGGCAAATACAAATTGTGGAGAAGAGACAGAAAAGATAAAATGGGAGGAGGAGTGATGATAGCAGTGAAGAATAACCTAAATATAGATTCTGTGGAAATGGGAGAGGGTAGGGCTGAAGTGATAAACATGAAATTAGAAACTGGAGAGAACTGTAAGAGAGATATAGCAGTAGTATATGTTCCACCTAAGACAAGAGCATGGACTGATGATGAATACCAGGAGATGTTGTCAGACATGGTTAGTTACCTACAGAAAGTGATTGAGAAAAGCAGCAATATAATTCTAATGGGTGATTTTAATTGTAAAGAGGTGAACTGGGAGGAATGGGACTCAGGAGGTGGCGAAGATTCGTGGGGCACTATATTGTTAAACATTGTGATGAATAATGTAATGACGCAGTGGGTCAAAGAAGAGACAAGATTCCGAGGTGATGACACCCCAGCAAGATTAGATTTACTGCTAACCAAAGAACCTGACGTAATTGAATCCTTGAAATATATGTGTCCTATGGGAAAAAGTGATCATGTGGTCATTGAGTTCCAGATGATAATAGGGAACGTGGTGCCAAGAGATGAGCTCCATAGGCAGGGAAGATACAACTTTGGGAAAGCAAACTTTACAGAATTGAGTAAATTTTTTGAAAATGCAGATTGGAGAAAATTCAGAGAAACAAGAGAGATTCAGAGGAAGTGGGATATCTTTCTAGACCTCTATAATTCAGGAGTGGATAAATATGTTCCAAGAGTAAGTGGGAAAGAATACAGGAAAAAGGAGTGGTTTAATAGAAGGTGTATTATAGCAAAAAAAGAGAGGAACATGGCATGGAACAAATGGAGAAAGAGATGTAATAACAGAACAAAGGAAGAATATAAAAGAACTAGAAATGAATATACAAGAATTCGTAGAGAGGAAGAAAGGAACTTTGAAAAAGGTATAATCGACAAATGTAAGGATGAACCCAAACTGTTTTATAGATTTGTTAATGGCAAATTGAAGCAAAAGGAAGGAATCACCAAACTGAAAGTAGAAGGAGAGGTCTATAATGATGCGGCAATGCAAGCTGAAATAATGAACAAACGTTTCCAATCAGTTTTTACTAATGAAGGGGAGTTTGTGGAGGGGGAAGGAGTGACTAGGAGTGTAGTGATAAAAGATATAAAAGTGGAAGTACAGGAAGTGTACAAATTACTGGAAACTCAAGATGTAAGAAAAGCCCCAGGACCAGATGGAATTTCAAATTGGGTACTGAAGGAATGCAGAGACCTACTGGCAGATAAGATTCACAGTTTAATTGTGTGTTCGCTGGAAGAAGGGAAAGTGCCTCGGGAATGGAAGAGAGCAAATGTGGTACCAATTTATAAGAGAGGAAACAAGGAAGAACCCCTGAACTATAGACCAGTGTCCCTAACCAGCATGGTTGCAAAATTGTGTGAGAAGGTTCTGAAAGATAGGTGGATAAAATATCTGGAAGAGATGAATATTTTGACTGAAAGTCAGTTTGGATTTAGAAGTGGAAGGTCATGTGTTTCCAACTTGTTGAGCTTTTACTCAAGAGCGATTGATGTGCTGCAGGAGAGAGACGGTTGGGTGGATTGTGTATATTTAGATTTGGAGAAGGCCTTTGACAAGGTACCCCATAAGAGACTAATGTGGAAACTAGAGCATATAGGAGGACTGAAGGGTAACCTCCTGGAATGGATGAAAGACTTTTTGAGAGACAGACAAATGAGGACAGTAATAAAGGACAGGATGTCTGGATGGAGAGAAGTAACAAGTGGTGTCCCACAGGGCTCGGTGTTGGCACCAGTAATGTTCCTGATTTACATAAATGATATGGTAAATGGAGTAAACAGTTATGCAAGTCTGTTTGCTGATGATGCCAAGATCTTGAGGAAGGTAGAGGTTGAGGAGGACTGTAAAATGCTGCAGGAGGATCTGGATAGGATACATGACTGGAGCCGGATGTGGGAAATGAAATTCAACGCAAAAAAATGTAAAATATTGGAAATGGGTAAAAGCACCAAGAGACCATCACTGAACTACATGATGGGTAATGAACCAATCACAAAAGCGAGAGAAGAGAAAGATTTAGGAGTGCTGTTCCAGGATAGTTTGTCACCTGAAAAACACATCAACAAGATAGTTAGAGAGACATATAAACTCTTGACCAACATAAGAGTGGCATTCCATTACATGAATGAAGAGATGATGAAAAAACTGATAGTGGCCATGATCCGCCCCAGGTTAGAATATGCGGCAGTAGTGTGGTCCCCACACAAAAAGAAAGATATAAACAAGATTGAGAGAATACAAAGAACAGCAACCAAGATGGTCCCCAGTTTGGCAGATCTGTCATATAGTGAGAGGCTAGAAAGGCTGGATTTGCCATCTTTAGAGGAAAGGAGAGAGAGGGGTGACATGATTGCAGTGTTCAGGACCATGATGGGAGTAGATACAATTGATAGAGAAGATCTGTTTTTATGGGATAAGAGAGCAACAAGAGGACATGGACTGAAACTGAAGAAGCCGCGCTGCTTGAAGGACATCAAGAAATATAGTTTTCCGTATAGATGCATAGACCTGTGGAATAGACTGGACAAAGAGATCGTCCAGTCTAAAAACTTAAACGAGTTTAAAGCTAAATTTGACTTATTGAGAAACAGAGACGGGACCCCACGAGCGTAGCTCATTTCCTGTATATCACAATTAGGTAAATACAATTAGGTAAATACACACACCTCCGTATCCAGGAGAATGCCACATCAGTCTCTGGGTGACCAGCATCATGAGAGGAGCCATAAATAGAGCATTTATTGAGAAGAGCCATTTGGACGTAGCTGTATGTTATTGTGTACAACTGTAGAGCCGAATGACGCTCCATACATAACGATCTTTGTTCGGTTAAAGCTACAGCATTTTAAAAATTACTGAACAGCATGATGTTCGGCTTTAACGTGAAAGGTCTGGTACCAGTAACAGTATTTACTCATTTTTCACTTGTTGGATGTTCCGCCAAAACCACGCGAACCGTGAAATGTCGAAGAGTGAAGTTAACCCTTTCGTGCACAGAACCGCGATTTGCATTCTGTGTGGTGTGGTGTGTCAAAGCACACAGCCACAAATCGCTTGAAAAAGCAAAAAAATATTAACCAAAAAATAAGTTTTTGGTCGATTTGCGTCAAATTTTGGTACGTTCTAGCAGCCACGTGTCTCTCCCGAGGTAAGACCTTGGCAACACTGCAGTGGCTCATATGTGCCTGTACATAGTGATAGAATCTCAGTGCTTCACTAGCAGCCAGACAGCAGGGTCATGCCGTGTTGTATTGTCCCTTTAAATCCGCCATTTTCCCCCTCCCACCCGAGGCTGAAGCCATTATTGAAATATCGTGATTGTACAGTGTTTTTGACTATACTGTGAAGTGATTGTGTCTACTGAACATAGATATATTGTTTGTAAACCATTGGGGCCCATTATCAGCCATTAGGCCTAGTGGCAGGAGTCTGGTTTGTTATAATAGGTGTTAGCGTGTGTGCGCACGCACACACCTGCTAAGTTACGAGTGATGATGTCATCGGAAGGTTCCTGTGGTATGCAACCGGGAGCCTTGGCAGTTCACGTCATGACGCCGGTGAGTGTGGTTTGCCTAGTTCCCACACTGGTAGAAGAGCGTAGTTCGAAGAATGGCGTCGTGTTCGACCAAGTGGCCTCCAAAACTTGGAAATGATTCTGCATATGAGAGCTGGAAAAAAGACATTGGAATTTGGTGCGAACTAATGGATCTAGCCAAAGAAAAACAAGCCTTAGATATTCACCTGTCATTGTCTGGAAGAGCGAGGGTGGCGTCTTCGCAGATTGATACAGATGCTCTGAAGCAGAAGGATGGTGTTCAGACCCTGCTGAAAAAAATTAGATGGCTTATTTCTCGTGGACAAAGAAGGTCGACAGTTTGCATCTTTTTATGAGCTATACAACTTCAGAAGAGCCAGTGATATGAACATTCGGGAGTTTGTGACAGAATTTGAGCATGTTTATTTTAAATTTACAAAGCAGGACATGGAACTGCCAAATTCTTTGATGGCTTTTATGCTCTTAGCTGCATGCAAACTTTCAGACAGTGAGCGACAACTAGTGATGTCCGCGATAACTGAGGTGACATACGAAAATATGAAATCTGCCCTGAATCGTATTTTTGCTGGTGAAATTGGCAGGCAGAACGAGGCATCAGTGTCCGCCTGGGAGGTGAAAGACGAACCAGTATTTTGGAGTGACGAAGTTGAGGGTGAGGAAACACTTTATGCTAGAGGTACTCGACGAGGACGGAGAATGTTGCGGGGTGGTGCAATACGTGATCGATGTCAGGGTAGTGGCCGATGTTCAACTGTATCTGCTAGAATTCCCCAACGCTCATCCACCAGCAGGAGGCAGAACCCACTTGGGTCTGATGGAAAGGTATCGTGGTGTTTCGTATGTGATTCTAGATTTCATTGGGCACGTGACTGTCCGGATGCATACGAAAACGACGGCAGTCGAGAAGAGAATTCTGAAACAGTGCATCTGTCGTTATTTATGGGCTATGCGGATGATGCCGCTAGTAGAGGTAAGTCACAGACTCTAGTAGAAGAATCTAAGGGATGTGCTCTTCTAGACACAGGGTGTTCTACAACTGTATGTGGAGTTGAATGGATCAATTGCTATCTAAGTGGGCTCACTGATTACGAACGTGATGCTGTAAGAGAAGAAGCGTCATCCTCAACGTTTACTTTTGCTGATGGTGTCACAGTTTCTTCCCTCAAACGTGTTACTCTGCCCTGCTACATTGGAAACATGCGTGCTACCATCGTGACTGATGTTGTGGACTGCAATATTCCCTTGCTGTTGAGTAGACATTCCATGAAAAAAGCAAAAATGTTGATTAACCTTGGAACTGACCAGGTCAAAATTTGTGGAACTATCATTGATTTAAAGTCCCCATCTTCAGGCCATTACTTACTTCCAATTTCCTTATGACTAGATCATGAATTCTGTGAAACAATCATGTTGGCATCTCTTGGGGGTGATGTAGAAAAAAACGCTTTGAAGCTTCACAGGCAATTCGGACACCCAACATCGGCAAAACTAATTAAACTGATCACAGATGCGGGAATTAAAAGTTCAAAACTGGAACGGTCTGTCAAGGCTGTATCTGATGCTTGTACAGTCTGTTACAGATTTAAGAAAGCCAAGCCCCGACCCGTAGTCAGTTTCCCCATGGCACCTAAGTTTAACGAAGCCATAGCCATGGATTTAAAAGCTTGGGGAAGGCATTATCTCTTAGTCCTTGTTGATTTGGCGACCAGGTATTGTAATGCGATAGTAATTGCGGATAAGTGTGCACCCACCATTATCAAAGGAATATTTCGGAGCTGGATTGTTGTGTTTGGCACACCTAGAAAAATTCTTACAGACAATGGCTGTGAATTCAATAATGCGGAAATGCGAGCATTGGGAGAGGCCTTCAATATCAAGATCATGACAACATCTGCAGAGAGTCCTTGGAGCAACGGAGTCTGTGAGCGTCAAAATGCAGTCATTGGTGACATTGTTAGGAAAATAATGGCTGATAGCCAGTGTGAATTGGATGTGGCCTTGGCATGGGCAGTATCGGCAAGAAATGCTCTCACCAACTACTGAGGCATTTCTCCTAACCAACTTGTTTTTGGTCAGAACCCTTTTCTGCCTAATGTGTACGCAAATGACCCTCCAGCCTTAGAACCTTCATCACCATCGAAAATTGTGAGAGACAACTTGAACGCTCTTCATTTAGCTAGACAAGAGTTTATAAAGACCGAATCAGATGAACGCTTGGCTTGGGCTCTGCGGCACAACGTACGTTCGAGTGACCTAAACGACATCCGGAATGGAGATGAAGTCTTCTACAAAAGAAATGACAGTCATGAGTGGCACGGTCCTGGAATTGTAATAGGCAGAGATGGGAAACAAATTCTGGTGAGACACGGCGGTGTATACGTGCGAGTGCATGTATGTCGTCTAGTGCGAGCGCCAGAGCAAGATGCTACAGTTGAAAGTGGTGTCAGCAGTGATGAGAAGAGCAATGTTCTCCAGGAGAAGCCTAATGACGATCCTACGCAAGTGTTGAATGACTATCCACCAGATGACGAGTCGGAAGATGGTGTGGTCCCAATTGATGAGCCTCCCACAGTTTCTGTTCCGATTAATCAGCTTCCCAAAGTTTCTGTTGGTCAGCGTATAAAGGGAATACATTCAGAAAGTGGAGAGTTGGTGTCTGGAAGGATTATAAGTCGGGCTGGTAAAGCCACTGGAAAGTACAAACACTGCTATAATTTGAAGAGGGACTCTGATGGCAGCATTGATTGGATAGATTTGGAGAAGGATCTTAGCGAATGGGAAGTGGTTGATGATGACACAGAAATGCTTGTTCTTTTCATTCAACTCTGAGGCCGTATTATGTGCTAAGCAAAATGAAATTACAAATTGGCAGAATAATGATGTGTATGAGGAAGTAGATGATGTTGGGCAAGGTGCCATAACGGTTCGATGGGTTGTGACAGAAAAACTGAAAAATGGAAAGCCTATTGTTAAGGCCCGCCCCGTCACCAGAGTCACACGGTGGATCTCCGAAAAGACTCGCCTACTTGTTCAAAGGAAGCAGTGCGTTTGGCACTTTCTTTGGCCTCCACCAACCAGTGGGATTGCCACACTATGGACGTGAAAGCTGTCTACTTGCAAGGTAACGACATTGAGAGAGTTGTTCATTTACGTCCTCCGCCTGAATATGCAAATGGTAAGTTATGGAGACTAAAGAAAACTGTTTACGGCCTTTGTGATGCTGCTAGGCATTGGTATCTGCTCGTAAAAGATCAGTTGTTGAGTCTCGGAGCTAAAGTGTCATCACTGGATTCAGCGCTGTTCTCTTGGAGCAATGGTGGCAAAGTCGAAGGCATTGTATGCATCTACGTCAACGACTTCCTTTGGGCTGGTACACATGAGTTCAAACAGCAGGTGATAAATCGTTTGAGTCAAATATTCCTCATCAGCAGTTCAGAATCAAAAGCCTTCAAATACGTTGGTCTCAATGTCATCTCGAACATCGATGGCAGCACAACGCTCGACCAATTCCAGTATGCTTCATCTTTGAAACCAGTCACGCTGAGTAAACATCGTGCAGCAGTAAAATCAGGGGAGCTGTCCGAGTCTGAGAAAATGGAGTACCGAGCATTAATTGGGCAACTCAATTGGATTGCCACATACACTCGGCCAGATATTGCCTTTGATGTGTGTGAGTTGAGTGTGAATAGCAACCGAGCTACCATAGCGGATTTGCTTAGACTCAATAAGGTGATCTCAAGGGTGAAGACTGACAACATGAAGCTATACATTCCAAGAATGGGGCCGATCGAGGACTGTCATATAGAGTGCTTTTCAGATGCCTCATTTGCCAACCTTGTAGGCAATGGGTCTCAGGGAAGTTTTGTGATCTTCCTACGAGATGCTAGTGAGGCAAGATGTCCTATATTCTGGCAGACAAGGAAGATCAGGAGGGTCGTCAAATCTACCTTATCTGCTGAGGCGTTGGCGCTGCTTGAATGTGCTGAAACTGCTGTATATCTTTCCAACATATTGCGTGAGGTTTCTGGATGTGGAAAGATCAAAA
>JAGKTI010018446.1:0-17697 GCA_018397915.1 Birgus latro | reverse complement strand
GAGAGTAAAACAGAAACAAGTAAATCGGGCACAAGACAACCACAAAAATTCTACCCATCCCGCCACCAGGAGGGAAGAAGCTCTGTCCACTTGCCAGGAATTCAAATAAAAAAATTAAGAGGCACTTCAATTCGCTCAGTGAACTCCGGTGATGTACAGGGTGAACAAGATGAACAGATAAGAACAGGAATGCAAGCTGTATCATAGTGTTTGGCTTACTGGTTCAGGGTTGTGGGAGGGGGCTGTGGTCGAGTGGATTAAATAGTGAGATGTCATTCGTTTGGCTGTGGGTTTGAATCTTGGTTTTTGTGGGGAACAGCATTAGGACTGAAAATATTCAAAAGATCTTAAGATTTTTTTTGCGATAAACAAGCCTTCCCAGCAGTGAATTATTGTCGGAAAGAAGGTGCATGCTCTCGTATACCTTACATTAATATTCGTTCTGTTCTGGTTGTAAAGAATATATATAGTTGTTGCACGAGTGAATATAAAATTACTGATGGGCAATATGATACACAACTAAAGCCAACGCAAGTCTATGTATATGTGACCTGTTTTTGTTACGCCAATCCTGAGTATGCTATCCCCTCCACATCACAACAGAGTAGGTGGATATTAGTACCCAGGTGGTGACGTATGAGGGTGTGTGGGAGTCCTCTCTATGTGGGTGGCCTGATGGACCTCGGTTACGGGTTACGGGTCTACTAGCTTATAAACAAAGCTGGATGCATAATATACTACCAATTCAGAAAAAAAAAAAGTAGGCTTCTTCTGCATGTTGACGTCTTTGTTATGCTTCCTGCTGCCAGACGAGTTTATTTGGCTGATAGTTTCATTTAGCACAGGAAAGCCCTCTACTGCTGCAGACGACCTGGGGCTGAAGGGGCTAATGAGACGCAGCGATGGCAACGGGAATAGGCAGGCAAGTAGAGGCTGGGGTGAGGTAGATGCAGGGCTGATGAATATGCACTGGCTCGGTGGTCAGGGGGAGGGGGGGGGAAAGAAGAGAGGGGGTACAATCTGCAACTGAGATGAGCGCCAGTCTGGGTAATGACGGGGGTGGGGGAAGGGGAGGAAGGGAGATTTCAGGAATTATCAAAACAGAGAAAACTTTGATGGAGAAAGAAATTGATGGAAAGGTGGTTGGACAGTGGGTCTGTGGAGGAAAAAGAATGGAAGGCAAAGTACAATCTGCAACTGTGATGAGCTGAAGTGGGGATAATGACGAATGTGACGTGAAGGAAAGCTGGAGAAATTATCGAAAGAGAAATAAATGTGATGTGGAGGAAACCGGAGAAATGGAGGTCAAGGAGAATGGAAGGTAATGTACAATCTGCAACTGAGATGAGATGGGGGTGAGAGTAATGGCGAGGTGAGGGAGAAGGTTAAGGAAGGCTGGAGAAATTATCGAATGAGAAAGTAATGTGGATGGAAAGAGAGGAATGGAAGAAAGGAATATGAAAGACTGAAATACATTTTCTACAACTAAAATAGGCAGCATTTCATGCAATGAAAAAAGAAAGGAGGAAGTAGGGGAAGGAAAGGAATGTAGGGGAATTGTCAGAAACAAAAGAGAAAGAAAACGCATTATGGAGGGAGAGGGAAAATGGACGGTGAAATGTACAATCTACAACAGAGATGAGTCAGTAGTAATGATGGAGGAGAGGGAGAGGTGAAGAAAGAAAACTGGGGACATTATCAAATGAATATTATACGTGATGTGGATGGAAAAAAAGGAACTGATGAAATGGAGAATGTATCCTGAAAAGTACAATCTGCACCTGAGATGAGTCTGCGGGGGGGGGGGGGGGTGAACAATACGCATGAGCGTTGAGGGGTAGGGTGAGTAAAGAGAAATAATCAAATGAAGATTATAAGTCGGGAATCTAATCTCGGCTAAAATTTCACCTCTTCTGCTTCATACTTTTCTCTACTGGCTATGATACGTCAGGGTGGAAAGTGACGAACACTGCCCACGTGTGAAGGACGCAGCGGGATGATAATAATAATCTAAGCTAGTCCCTGACTGTAAGGGGAAATGAAGGAATGGAGAAGAACGAAAGAGAATTACTGTTTACACTTAATATTAATAGCTAGGTTAATCCCTTCACTAGGACTTTTATTTATTTATTTATTTATTTAGCTATCAACACACATTTATTCATACTGGCAAACTGTTTTTAATAGAAGAGGGAATAGATACAGCTTTTCTTTAACATTTCACTGCAAAAGGGGGTCTCCCAAACTGAATGAAATCGTCAGGCAACAACAGTTATAGACAAAGGGAAAGTCATCGTACTGAAACGACAAACAACCGACGTTCGGAACTCAATATCCCATGAACCCCTTTGCTACAACAGGTCTTCATTAAGTTATATAAAACTGTCTGGGGAACAAAACTAAAATAAAAAAAGAAAGAAGTAAAGACTTCGTACATAATGCAGACGAGAAATCGATCCTAGGCTAATAATAATATAAAAACAAGTGTCATCGAACTGACAAGGCTAGGCATTATTACAGGTTCGAGAGAGCGGGAAGGATGAAATGACGTCGATTGTTCAGTTGTGATCAATAGTTCTTTTCGGCTATATCGAAAAGTTTTAATTCCAATAAGATTGCATTAAACTATCCAATAATACATGCAAACAGGTAGGAATATCTGTCATCTTGATTCATTAGTTAAGATTCAGACGTGTCAAAGGATTACTGACCGCAACTGTTCCGTCTTTAACTAGAATGAAGTATGACTGGGGTAATGGTGTAGGAGGAGCTGGTGGAAAGAAGGCTCGATAATTTAAGAAGAAGTAATGTGATGTTGGGGGAAAAGTGAAAGCAAACGCGAATGGAAGATGATTTATACAATCAGCAACTGTGATAAGGTGGAGTGGGGTAGTGATGGAGGTTGAGGGAAGGGGTGAAGGAAGTGAGACCCGAGATTTTATCATGAAGAAACAAAAGGCAAAGGATGTGGAATATGAAAAATTAACAGAAACAAAGTATGTGAAGGAAATGGGATCAGAGAAATTATCAAAAAATATATGTGAAGGAAATGACACGAGAAATTATCAGAAAGAAATGCTGTGTGAAGGAAGCCAGATGAACGATATCATCCGAAAGAAATGGTATGTAAAGAAAGCAAGATCAAGGGAATTATCAAAAATAAATAACAGATTCGAGAATTATGAGAAGGAAGTAATAAGTCGAGGAAAGTGAAAAAAAAATGAAAGTGGAAGGATTTATACACCATCTATAACTAATAACAGGAGGTAAGGGATGGATGGAAAGTGGGGCTGGACAAATGATCTAAAGAGCTTAAAACATGAAACAGAAGAACCTGAACGCACAAAGAAGAAGGGGGACTGAAAAGTGAAATACACAATCTGCAATTACAATGAGTATAATGAGAGGGAGTGGGGGGAAATGACGAGACGGGTAAAGAAAGTGAGAAAGAAGCGAGAATCGAGAAATTATGAGAGAGAGAGAGAGAGAGAGAGAGAGAGAGAGAGAGAGAGAGNAAAGAAAAAAAAAAAGAAAAAAAAAGGGGAGGGAGGGAAAAAAGAAAGAGAGAAAAAGAAAGAGAAAAAAAAAAGAAAAAAAAAAAAAAGAAGGAAAAGGGGGGAGAGAGAGAGAGAAAGAGAGAGAGAGAGAGAGAGAGAGAGAGAGAGACCCAGACTAGTCAACATTTCGCCTTGTTAGTTCTTTCAGAACAATATCAAATCAGTGGAGCAATACTGAAAACTGATGAATGAACTCTGTAACGTCGGATGCAGGTTAAGAATATTTAAAGCTGACAACTGCATCCTTCAACCCTTTCGGTATGATGACATCACTCGGTCTGTGATTCACAGAAACTACAGATAACAATATTCTGTTGACTGAAAGGTGATGACAGCAGTGATATTACAAACTCGTGCAAAGGCATTATAGTATTTGCCTAACTAAAAGAGGAATGACAGGTGGTCTTAAGTCTCGGGGAGGTCATTGGTTCACTGCAGGATAAGAACGTTGTCCGATAAACGAAAGAATGATAGTCAGAAATATGATTCCCAATGCTGGTCAGGTACGAGTTAGTAAGGGGCGCCTGTAAAAAGCATGGTGTCTTTGAAAGTGGTAATATTGTATTAATTTAAATGTTTCTTTCTTTATATTTTATGCATCCGACTCAAAACATAGGATTGTTTGTATGTGTGCCAAAGGTCTGCCATCGATATGAGCCAACAGGGTGCAAAAACATGTTGGCGTATGACGGGACATACTACCGAAACTCGCGCTCATGTCCACCATGACTGAGCTTCGAACCCAAGTTCAGGACAGTACCGCTGTGTGGGAGGCGAACAAGACAATACTAAGCCGTTATTGCATATGGCGGATGATTCAGCAATGATGTCATGAACACGAAAAAGCAGGAGTGAAAGAAAGGAAGCGTGTTGACAACAGTACAGACAACTGTATGTAACAACAAGAAAGTGTGTCAGAAGTAGGGTTGAAGAGAAGAGAGATGATACAGCAATGAGCTTATAAATAACTATGACAATGAAGATGGCATTTCCCCACATGAGCGAGAGGAAAGAGGCTGCACACAATGAACACAATTGAAAAAGACAGGAAAAATAATTCAAGATTCCGAAGACCTGAGAGATGAGTCGAGCTATTGTGTGGTCCATTTCGTTGAATATACCACTGACAGTTCTCCCACATCTTTGTATTTTTATCAGTCTCTTTTTTGTGGATCCTTCCTCACACTATCTTTTCTGGTGGTAATACTAGGTGGGGGCGCTCAACATCCACTCACTCGCTGTAGTGCTGCTCTCGGGTGTCTGCCCTTTCCTCTCCTCCCTCCTTTCCTTCCTTCCTCTTCTTCCTTTCTTTACTTCATTCTGTCCTCGTCCTTCTGCCTTCTTTCTTTCATTCTTTCCTGTTCCTTCTACCTATGGGTGACTCTACACTGAGTGACAAGCTGAATGGTTTCCTGTACACCAGGAAACCATTTACTACGCTGAGTGGTAACCATATAACCAAATTTTAGCGCCTGGTGGCTTAGTGGGTAACTTGATACTTGATACTTGATACATTTATTTGGCTTAATATAAACGTACAGTGAATACATATACATATACAGTTTGCAAGCCACGGTCCATTGAGCCGATGCTCTTTTATGGACCTGATGATGTTTTCATATTTTGTTTGTCTTCATGGATTAGAATGGACGTGGAAAAAAGTTATATTTGATTCAAATACGAAAATCTGTGCTGATATCAATGTAAGTAATAGTACAAATGAACATAAGTTATAAGAAAAATAACGATAGCAATAGTAATAGCGGAAAAATGTTAACAGCAAATAACTAATAATGTCAGTGCTTTGCCTACAACGGTAGTATAAGATGCTAATAACATAAGAAATCATTAATGGTACTGGTTGATAGAAAATTTTAAGTAGTAGTAGAAATAATAAATGACAATAATAATAATGAATTTTTTTTTTTACAGTAACGATAGTAGTAATAGTATCAATAACAACAGCAGTATCAATAGTAATAATAAAAATAATAATAATAATAGAAATAATACTGAACAATAATAATTACAGTATTAATATGTATTGAAAACACTGGTAATACCAATATCTCCATCATTGCCCGTACCAGTAACATTGCCCTATAATAAATGTAATCCCGGCTCAACAACATACCAGTACACATCTTTTTACATGCAGTACATATGCTACTCGCTGTTTCCTGCCTACACCAACACACGCCCACAGCTACACAATAAATACACGCACTATCCATATATAATTTAGTAAATACAACAATTGCTAATATATCAGATTATAATTTAATTATATTTTCTGAATAATTCTGCTTTAATTTTGTAACTGAAGGAGTTAAGTGACATGGTATGCTTGAAGTCCTCTTGCAGTTTGTTCCACACCTTTGCTCCCCTAAAGGTGACACTTTGTTGTGCGTGTGATGTTCTATACAGTGGGAGTCTGAGGTCATTAGTTCTTCTGGTGTCAATAGTATGAGATATATATCTGAAACCACAATCAACTTGATGAATAAATATTGCGGCGCTCCAGTCGGATTCAGCTGATGTAGGTTTATATCCAAGGGATGGTTGGGGTTATTGCTCACGCAATGCCACTCAGGGATGAGTGAGGCTGGTCACTCATCTTAAATGTCAGGACTAACTTGCCTAGCCTCGGGCTCCTACGCTCCTCATGGGGCAACGTAGGATTGGATGATGGATGGATGGATGGAATACTACGGGTTTTGACTGCGGCGGTGACGGTGGTGGTGGTGATAGCGGTGGCAGCTGTGATCGTGATGCTGATGATGACGATGATGAAAATGACGATTACAATGTCGATGATACTTCCACACAGTACCTCTTGTAACAATCTCACTCACTCCTCGAATCTGTACCCTGCTTCGAGAATGAGCACCATTACAGTTACAACCACTGAAGAGGGAAAACTGTACTCTCCCTAATAGGAAACGAGCGTCATTACAGTTATAACCACTAAAGGAGATAAAAAAACCGTAGCAATTCAATCTGTGCCACTGCGAAACGCGCCATAAAATTGCCCTCTGTGTCGTAGCGGCGGACTGTGCTTATTAGACGCATCGGCAAGAAACATGGAAAGGAAACTGCGATTAAGATGTGAGTGTGGTTAACCTGAAGAGATCTTGGTTAACCTTTGCAAGCGTAATGCCGTCTCATTTTTTTTACCTTATTCTTATTGCCACCGGGAGATTATATTCAGTTTAACCCCCATCACTTCGGTACGATGATGTCTCTCTTATTTCTTTCTTTCTACCTTCAATTTCAATCTACGCAGCCAAAGATTTCTCATAGCATATGGGTTACCCCCCCCACACACACACAAAAAAAAAAAAAGAAATCTCCATTTGAAGCAATGTCCATTAACCAATTTAAAATGATGTCTTATTACAATATACTTCTTGCTACCGTCAGACTGTATTTTTAGCTGATGTGAGGCCTCCCGTAATGAAAAGATGAGTAACCGTATCTACTAACCCCTTCAGTACGATTAGGAGTATTGCCAGTATTCTTTCTCCTTCCTAATAGTTTTAATTCCTTCACTTTGATTACGTTCTATAAATCTGCTATCTGCAGGGCGATTCGCTTCAGATTAGAGGATTTGTCTTACTAGGAGATCGATATAACGTTCATTAACCTCTGAACCATTAGGGGGCTCTTGTGAGTTGAATAAAATCGTCTTGGTGATAATATCAAGCCAAAAGTACGTCATCGGACTGAATGGAATGATACGATAAGTCTACGAGCGCCCCCAGCGTAGTGATGGAGCTGAGAGAGGTGGAAGAGGTGGCTTGGGAACCTGTGCAGTTTCGAGGTTGGTTAGGGGATGGGCGAGGTAGGATGGCGGAAGAGATGCAGAAGAACAGCTGAACCTGCCTGAGAATATAGTTAAGAAGAAGAAAAGAGGAAGAAGACGAGTTCGAGTCTACGAGTAAGGATGGAGTGAGAGAGGGCAGGACACGGAAACGGTCTTCCTCAATTTGTCTTTCCATTTCTATATGACCTCCAATCGTTTAACCTCGCCACTACAATTATGTCTTATTTAATACCACTATTACTATCTCCAAACGATTTTATTTAGCAATGTGTCAGGCATCTCGACACGAACGAATGCTGACTTTGATCTGGTCAGGTTTCTTTTGGAGGGCCAAGTTCTTAAGCCTTTCAGTCTTTTCTTTTTTTCCCCTGCCATAATTAAGAGGCATGTGAAACGACCCAAGGAAGCGAGAAGCAAACACAGCAGGAAACAGGAACAGGCACGTTATGATGATGGGGGCACAAGGACAAATACCAACGGGAGGAAGGAGAGAGAATACAACAATGAAGGGGCAAGGCATCACAAAATGGAAGGCGGGCAGGTCAGGACAGACTGGAAGAGCTGGGCAGGACAAACAGGAAGGAAAATCTCGGCAGGACACAATGGAGGGAGGGACAGGGCACGACACACTAGAAAGAAGGGTAGCGCAGGAGAAGCTGGATGGAAGGGCAGGGCAGGGCACACTGGAAGGTAGGGTAGGACAGGACACAATGGAAAAAACGGTACGGCAAAAACACTGGATGGAGGAACAGGGCAGGACACACTGGGAGGAAGGATAAGACACGAAAACTGGAAGTAAGGAAAGGACAGAACACACTGGAAGGAACGGTTGGGCAGAACGAACTGAGGCGGGGTTGAATTCCAATATTAATTTTAAAAAAATCATATTAAAGTGATAATGAATGACAGGGCTTCGGCAAAATTATCGATGGTACAGCGGTCACAAGTGATGGCCAGCTGAGACGCTTTTTTTTTTTTTTTACGCGTCACTAAGGGCATAAACCAGACAGTCCGTTCCCTGCAACCTGGCAATCTTCCTTTCCATAACAGATGATCCCACAAAACTACATATATTCTTGCTACCGTCAGACGATATTATTCAGGTTGTGGGTAGCTTCTCGTCGGCTAAACGTTCCTTTTAAAAATTCAATAAACCTTCTAACAGTTACTAAAATCTCAGTAATTTTTCCTTCCTGCAAAAGCCAGATAGGCTGGTGTTAATCAGCTTAGGAGTTAACTGTCATCATGAAGGTGATTTCTATTTTGCACTATGTTTCTGCCTTTTGATAAGGACTCAGGTTTCATAAATAACAGACAAGAGACTGTCAACCTTTCATGTGCGTAGGTTTTCTCTCGCTGAGAAAAAATCGCGAAGAATTTGCCGATATAAAACACGTAAGTTACATCCTATGAGTGACAGAGTTAAAGATTCTGACTACGCAGGATTCTCTGTACCAAAAAAAAATAATAATAGTAGTATACTTAGAGTAAAATATGAAAGTTCTTCCACAGCAGGTAATAGGGTGAAGTGCTATATACTCGTACGTACAGGAGTAAACTGGTAAAGAGGACATACTTGATAGCCTCATAAATTGACGAGTACACCGGGTCATATCCTGATCGGTACCTCCTCCTTACCAGTTTATTTCTGCTTATGGCTTGTGAATCATCTGTTGTACGTTATTTATGTAAATTGCATCAGAGAATATTACCTCTTTAAGGAGACATGCAATGATTTTTCAGTCTTACTCTCTGCAGAATACTGTATTCAGCTGAGAGACTCCATTCGCAGCCAGAGGGATGAAGGCAATATACAGTGCACAACCTATTCCAGGTAATGGTAAAACTGGTATTATAATGCAATTAACGTCTGAAGATTTTATTCAGCACAGGGAAAATACTTCGCAACCAAAAGGTTATGGTGCAATACACAATATACACTGGGTAAGGAAGGCTACCAGGATTTGCTTAACTCCTTCAGCTCAAAGACTTCATTTTCATTATATTCTTGATGGTGCCAGACAATTCTGTTTAGCTTTGAAGAGTACGTGCAAGTAAAACTGTTAATGAAGGTTAAATCCAACCCCTCCGGTTGAAAAAGTCTGCCATAAGGTACATCAAGTGGGCTGGTGGCGGCAAGACTAAACTGAGGAAAAAAAGACGTTGCCATAATGACAGAAGTTAAGAAGCCGTGTGCAAAAGAACTAGGAAAAGGAAAATTGACAAATCGTACACAGGAATAACCCGGGCAAGGAAACGGAGATGTCAGTTACCCTCTCAGTGTACAAGAGATCGCTGATAAATCGTACAGAGCAACAATTGGATAGGGAAGTAGTGCCAGGGAGTCTCTTAACGTACAATATACTGAAAAATCGTATGCAAAAAACAAGTCTGCGTGAAAGTGTGTGTCAGGAAGCCTCATTCAATATATAACAAATTGTACGCAAAAACAAACTGGGTAAGGAAGCGCTGGTGCTAGGAAGCTTCCTTTGGCATACACCAAATCACTGACACAGGCGAAACTAATAAATCACATGCCAAGAAAAACTGAGCAAGGAAGTAGTGCCAGGGAGCCTTTTCGTGTACAACATAATCATTGACAATCCATAGTCAAACCTTTATACGGAAAGATAACGGTGATGCTGGGAGAATCTCTCTTACCGTACAAACGATCACTGACCGGAGGACGAACTGACAAACTATGCAGAAATAATTAACTGCGTGCTTCTTTTATTGCATAATTTATCAAAGACAGAAAGAAAAATCCTATTACCCGAAAAAAAAAAGAAAGTTCGGGATAAGGTCGTACCAAGAAGCCTCTTTTAACGAACAATAGGTCACACACTGCAAAATTGAACTGGGTAAAGACAGAGGAGTAACCCAATACTTTCCTAGTGCATAACAGACCACTGACAGGAGGAAGAAATGGTAATGGTATGCAAAGATAAACCGGGTAAGGAACCTACTAAGCCCACGAGACCAGGGCCCCGGGAGAAGCATGAGGGTGGTCCGGGCGAGGCTCTTACACTCCTCTTAATAAACTGCAATTTCTCGCTCTCACATAATTTGGTATCGCCTGTCTTGCTTTTATTAGCTCCAGTTCTTTTTTTTTTTTTTTTTTAACCTCCTTTTTTTCCCAATCCCCGGCAACCCGACCAATGTTGTTGCTCCTATCTCTTCAGCCCGAGGACGGTGTTTATATATTTACTGCTACCAGAAATTGTATTCACTTTTGATCACCGTAATAGTGAAGAGATCTGTGAAAACTGAATTAAAACCCGCCCGTTCGAAGACTTACGTGATTAATTAAAATCGCATGGATAAAGCATGAATATGAAATAGTAATCGTACTGAAGGTGTTGACCGTTTCCAGTAGGACATTTTTCTACAGCGTTCTTGCAACCTCCGCACGATTTAATCCATCCTCACCCCTCATACTGCTGAGGGTTATCTTCTGAAAGTTATTTTTCTATATTTCCGCAGTTCCAATATTGCAATTCCTTTCAGCCCCTTCAGTATAATAAAGCGTTGTTTTATATTGCTCTTCCTACCTCCGCAACAATTATATTCATTATAGAAAGGACCTCTCGTACTGAAGAAGCTAAATTCTATCCATTAACCCAATGAGTTCGGTGATGCCTTTTTCCATTTTTTTTTTTTTTTGTGTCTTGATGCATCCGTGCGATTTTATGCAACGCAGTTACGACCTACTGTAGTGAAGGAGTTAATCATTAACACCTGAACGACGGCACTTTTTGTGAGTTTATTCTTGCTACCAAAAAACGCTTTTTCCTTCACCTCCGAGAACAATCTTCATTAATTCTTTCACTTCATAGTCTTTTGTACATTCATTCTTCCTACCACCAAGTGATCTTCTCCAGCTCAGAAAGGACCTCTGGAAATGGCGTTGCGTCTCCGTTTTTCATTTTTTCTTTTTTAAAATCGCGAATACCACCAATGTAGTTGCTTTGATAATCTCCTGTTTTAATCTAGACTTATTTTTGTTACTGGGGAGGTCAAGTACTGTATATTCATTCACATATTATCCGGCACACTGTAATCTTGTGGTCGAGTTATTAAGGCATTCGGCACATGTGATTACCATTGTCTTTAGTCTGATTAGTACCACCGCTTTCCATAATTTGTAGCGTAATTTTCAGCATATTACTTTCACAGTCTCGGTGTTGGGGTAAAAAGTCCACCTGCCCGCCCACCCACACGCCGAACCCGAGCCAGGCAAGGTGTGCCTAGGGTAGGGTGTGGCTAGGGTTAGGTGTGGCTAGGGTTGGGTGTGGCTAGGCTATGGTGTAGATAGGGTAGGGTGTGGCTAGGGTAAGGTGTGAGTATGGTAGGGTGTGGTTGGGGTAAGGTGTGGTTAGGGTAGGGTGTGGCTACAGTAGGATGTAGTCAAGATAGGATGTGGCCAGGGTAGGGAATGCTTAGGATAAGGTATGGTCAGGGTAGGGTGTAGTCAGGGTAAGGTGGGGTCAGGTGTAGGATGTTGCTAGTGTAGGGTGTGATCAAGGGAGGATGTGACTAAGGTAGGGTGTGGTCAAGGTAGGGTGTCGTCAGAGTAGGGTGTGGTCTAGGTAGGGTGTCGTCAGAGTAGGGTGTGGTCAAGATAGGGTGTAGCTAGGGTACGGAGCGGTCAGGGGTTGGATGTTGCTACTGTACGGTGCGGTGAGGGTTAGATGTGGCCAAGCTAGGGTGAGGTGAGGGTAGGGTGTGGTCAGGGTAGGATCTGGTAAAGGTAGGATGCGGTCAAGATAGGTTTGATCAGAGTAGGATGTGGTCAAGGTAAGGTGTGGTCAGGGTAGGGTGTGGTCAAGGTAAGGTGTAATCAGGGCAGGGTTTGGTCAGGGTAGGATGTGGTCAAGATAGGGTGTGGTCAAGGTAGGATGTGGTTAGGGTAAAGCGTGGTGAGGGAAGGGCTTGGTCAAGATATAGGGTGTGGTCAAGGTAAGATGTGGTCAGGGTAGGGTGTGGCTAGGGTATGAAGTGGTCAGGGGGTAGGATTGGGTATGCCTCGGGTAGGTATGATCAAAGCGCATTGTTTACGTAAAAAGAAGAAACTAAAATGTGAAATTATGGATAAGCCGGCCCAACCCATGATGTGTGTGACTACAGTAGTGTCGGGAGTGGTCAGAGTTGTAGTGTTGTGTAAAAGGAAATATAGGCTGGCACGTAAAAAAATCGTCATACTGAAGGAAACTCAAGTCAGAGAAAGCCCAGATCAGCATGCGTTCAACGGGCTGGGTACGGTCAGGGTTGTACTGTCTACGTAAAGAGAAGGAACTACAGGCTGGAAGCATATAAACATCATTCTGTCCAAGTCAAATAGGAGAGAGCTAAAATCAAGATCCATTCAATTCGAGATGCCTTTGATAAACGTGAGTTCGCAGGCAAAGGGATGGGCAAACTGAGCTTAGGAAAAATGTTCTAGATCTGAACAGTCGCGTATATGAAGGACGGAGAATACCGTTTAACTCTTGTAGTAGGGTGTTGAACACGATAGGGATTAAAGTCTTACGTTAAAGGGATCCTGCGTGCCAGCCTTAAAGGAAAATGTATGCAAGCAAACAGATTCCAGATGAGCAGCGACAACTGAAATAGAATTAGTAACAATACTAATGCAACACTTAGACAAAGAGACCGAAGGGAGTTATGAAAAAAGGATAACTGATAGCACAAAAATCCTTAGACTTCACCCTGTTAAAAGTGCTAAATGTGACGAACCCTTCCACATAGCAGAGCCGTACTCCACAAGGGAGAATAAAGCCCCTGAACAGACATCATTCAAGGAGAGCTAAAAAAAAAATATTGGTTTGGCATATTAAACCTCAGAGAAACTGAGTTTGATAAAGCGATAATGCAATCCCTCTGAGAAAGTCTATTAGAAAAAAAAAAGATACAGGGAATATTCAGAGACATTGGTGTGCGTTGTTCAGTACTGAAAGTAAGGGGTTTTCTGGCTGTGGTCGAGTGAGAGGAAGTGTGTGGCTAAAGTAGGGTGTGGCTGTGTGAAATGTGCGGTGTGGCTAAGTGAGATGCAGGGTGAGGTGAGGTTCACAGTGTGGTTGGGTGAGCTAAAGGGTGTTGCTGGGTGAGGTGTAGGGTGTGGTAAGATGTACTGTAAAATGTGGTTGAGTGAGGTGCAGGGTGTGACTAAATGATGTGCAGTGCGTGGTGAAGCTTAGGTGAAGTGAGGCGCAGGGGGTGGATGGGTGAAGTGTAGGGTGTGGCCGAGCAAGGTGTCGGATGTGGAGAGTCGTAGGGTGAGGTGATGTGTACGTTGTGATGGGGTGAGGTGTTGGGTGTGGTGAGGTGTAGGATGTAGTGAAGTGCAAGGTATGGTTAGGTAAGGTGCAGGTTGTGATAAGGTGCAGGGTGTGGTGCGATGATGTGTAGGATGTGGTGAGGTGCAAGGTAGGGTCTGGTGTGGTGAAGGTTGTGGTAAAGTGTAGGGTGTGGTGGGATGATGTGTAGGATTTGGTGAGGTGAAAGGTAGGGTCTGGTGTGGTGGTGCAGGTTGTGGTATGGTGTAGGGTGTGGTGGGATGATGTGTAGGATGTGGTGAGGTGCATGACAGAGTTCGGTAAGGTGCAAGTTGTGGTGTGGTGTTATAAGGTGTGATGGGGAGAGGTGTTGGATGTGGTGAGGTACAGGGTGGGGTTAGGTAACATGCAGGCTGTGGTCAGGTGCTGGATGTGGCTTGGATGTGTGGTGAGGTGTAGGGTGTGGTGGAGTGGAATATTCGGTCTGGTAAGGTGCAGTATGTGATTAGGCGAGGAGTAGCGTGTGGTGAGGTGTGAGGTGTTGTGCTGTGGGTATTTGGTGTAGTCGGGTATAGGATATAGGGAGGTGCAGAATGTGGTGAGGTGCAAGATGTAGCGTGTAGTGAGGTGTGAGATGTAGCTGGGCGAATGCAGGATCTGAAGAGGTGTAGGGTCTTGTGGGGTGAGGTACTAAGTGCTGTGAAATAAAGGGTGTATTGAGGAGTAGGGTACGGCTGGGTGAGGCATAGAATGGGTTGAGATGTAAGGGTGATCAGGCCAGTGTAGGGTGTGTTCAAGAGGGTGTAGCGTGCATTGCGGTGTAGGGTATGGTTGGGTGAGGTGCTGGGTATGGCTGGCTGTGGTGAAGGTCATGGTGAGTTGTAAAGTGTGGTCAGGCGGATGTAAGGTGTCGTCATGTACGTGTAGGATGTGGTGAACTGAAGGGTGTGGTGTCGTGAGGTGTAGGGTATGGTCAGATGGGAATAGGTGGGTGCTGGGTGAGGCGTTCGGTGTGAATAAGGTACTATATAATTAAGGCAGAGTGCACTTAGGTGGTGTAGGAAGGTGTACAGTGTGGCTATGAGAAGTGTAGTATGTGATCAAGGTTGGGTGTGATCAGTGAAAAATATGAATAAGAGGGGCTGGGTGTGACTGTGTATTGCTGGATGTAGTTATTGGCTTCATGGCAGAGTGAGGTGATGCAGTGTGTTGCAGTTGATATGAAGTGTGGTACCTGGTGTGATGCATTCAGTTGCATGATGTGGCTAGGGTAGAGGTGACGAGCTGGCTTGGTGAAACAGGTTACTGTCATGGTAAGGTGTGGTCGAGAAGAAAATGGCAAGGACATGGAGTGATAAGTACAAAGGAGGACAATGTAAACAGCAACGGACATAATGTCCTTTCCGGGTTTTTTGTTACAGAGAAGAATTGAATATGATATCTAACTGTAGGAGGAGGAAATATGAAAAACTAGAATAGCACTCAGTAGAGCGCATACCTCCGCCAAGGACCAACATGCAATATTCACTGAAAAATTTACTAAAATGTCGAAAAACGATCTATCTCTCAATGTTAAAGAAAGTGAAAAAAAAAAAAATCCTGGATCAAAACATTTATCCAGATCCGCACCAAAATTTAATGGAGTCTATTCTGGGCCAAGGTCCATTCTTCTACCCGTCCAGTAGTTTTTATGTAATCTTGCTCACAAACCTGATCTACCAGAAGGCCCGCCGACATGTAGTAAAAATACCCCCGCTAATACCAATACACCAGTCCTGTATGAGACAGCCCTAGCATGTATTCAATATGGACGGTGGGTGTTAGCGCCGAAGTGGTGACATGTAGAGGTGTTGCTATGTAGAAGGACTGATGGGCCTTGATAGCAGGCTGTGAAGCCTATGCCCGGAGTCGGACACATAAAAAAAAAAAAAAAACGGACAGGGGTGAAAACATAACCTCCTTGGCGGAGCTAATAATGCAGGATGGCTCCATCCATCCTCCCGCCCTCCAAACCCTTCAGTTGAAGCCGGCAGGAAAAAATGGAAGTGAGTACCATGCAGCCAAGCAGCATAAAATAAACTACCAAGGAAATTTCACACGAAAGACTGAAAAGAAAAGAACTATATTCTATACCGTCTTTTCTGTAAAGGAAAATTAATACTGTCCAGTAACTATACTGAGCTGCTAATGCAGTTTCCATGACCCGAAAGAGAGGAAAAAGTCAGTTTTAATTTTCATATTTTTCAGCCATGAATGAGTAATTGGGGATTCAAAGTCATTAATTTATCGAAGTGACACTCGAATGTTATAAATGCAGTGCAGTTCACCACATTTCTAGGCATTTGTTCCCTATGATGACAACTCTATTGGTAAAAATGTTTTTGCTTCTTTTGACTGGAAACGTTTGCCTATAATGTTATAACTATTACTTCTAATGTAAAACGACCAGTTTAATGAGAAATACTTATCAGTCACCATACTGTCATGTCCTTTAAAAATGCTAAATACTTGAATCAGATATCCTTGTAATCTACACAATGAAAAGTTAAAACAAATTAAGTTCTCTTCAAGGTTCCCCTTATGGTTTGTTTCGTAATATGTGTAACATTTTAGTTACTCTTCGATGTACTCTTTAATTTCTCAATGTCTTTCTTGTAATATGGTGACCAAAGATGAAAACAGTACTCTAGATGTGGACGAACTAGGGAACTGTAAGGTAAGGGCAATATTCTCCATACCTGAACTCAAATGCTCTGCCAATAAATCCTACTAGTTTGTTTTCTCTGTTGCCTCTGTGCACTCTCGACTTGGTTTTTAAATAATTTGTTATAATTATTTTTAAATATTTTTCTTCATTTACGTTAGCTGAGCAGTAGGCTATTCATAGCATAGCCAGATTTTTCATTTTTACTCCCAGTATTTAGAACTTTGCATTTGTCAGTAATAACATACATAATTCATCATGTCAAATTGAGCCCAACTAAACAGTCTATCAAGATCTCTTTGAATCACCAGTCTTTGTTTGGGGGTATCTGCTCTGTTACCTATCCTCACGTCATCAGCGAATCTGGCAATTTTATGACAAGCCTTCATTTCTACCATCGATATAAATTAAAAACAGTATAGGACCCAAACCAGAACCTCGTGGCACTCCACTTGCAGCATTCATCCAGTATGATTCCTCCTCATCAATTATAACTCTTTGTTTACGCTCCATAAGCCACCTTGCATTCCATTTTTATAAACTGACATTGATTAAACAGACTTTAAGTTTCTGAAGAAGTCGATTATGGGGAATTTTATCAAATGCTTTCTGAAAATCAAGATATATTACATCGGCCGATTCAGTTTTATTGTACATTTCAGCAATATCACTGAAAAAGTCAAATAGAACAGACAGACACGATCGCTTGTTCCAGAATCCATGTTGTGAGTCTTTGGTAAGTTTATACTGTCCTAAATGCTTGACTACCTTGCTGACAACTGATGTTTAACCCCTTAACCGCGGGGTTGTCGGATGCGCGCCGTGCCCGCCCCGCGGGGCAAATCTGTGCTCCGACTGACTTTTAAATATTTGCCAAAAATCAGTTATTAGTCCTAGAATATTATAATTATATATGCATATGGCACATACCTTCAGCTTGCTCCTGGGATTTTTTTTTTTTTTTAGCACTCGTCGACTACCGTAGGACTTGTGGAGACTTCTGAAGTTGGGTAACTAAGGCTCCACTTTACACTTCCCAACATCCCGTAATATGAATACCACTGCCTGATGTTATCACTAGAAACACTATTCAATGATTTCCAAGTAGTTTGGAATCCATACTAAAAAAAAAAAACACTGTGAAAGCAATGTAAAATACGAGCGCGTACAAGCCTCCCACTCACGCTAATTCGCCGCTCGTATTCTGTCATTTCCTATTCATATACACATTCACACTTTATTATTTCTAGTACTTTATTACACTTATATATATCTACAGTCCTTTACCGCTTCCCACACGATGTTAAGTAGGGGTAGAGGTCACAGGGCCTTTTA
>JAGKTI010018445.1:0-17699 GCA_018397915.1 Birgus latro | reverse complement strand
TTTTTTATTTTTTTAAAAATTGTCTCGGTGATCCTCGAAATGTTTCAAGCTATTTGTTCTTAAAAACCTAAGGTGCCAGCTCTCTTTAAGTGTCAGTCGACTTCTTGTTATCCTTCATAAATGTGACATTTTCACCCTCACGTGTCTTCTTAATTCTAAATATAATTTAATGTGTTTTACAATCAACTTTGAGACCACTTGAGGAAGTTGAATATTCAGCGTTTTCGCCGAGAAATAAGCTTATTCATCCACCATTATATTAAAAGAGAATGGACCTACCTCTAAAACGAATGATATCAGTCGGAACTATTTCACAATATACACTACTTCCTGTCCGTGAAATCAAGTCTACGTGGGAAAAAAATCGACAGATAACAAGTTAATAATCCAGATTTCCGTCTTAATAGGAATCACAGAATTGAAAGATTTTACTTAAGGGAATGTGGTTTATATAGTAACAGAAACCTTGTAATTTTGATGATTTTTTTTTTTACCAGCTCAAGGCGCGACATAATTTTAAACTGCTTCTTCTGGAGAAAAAAACAAGAAAATTGAAGTTTTTAAATTGATTCGGTGATCCTGTATGTTTCAAGGTATTTTTTCTTGATAACCTAAGGCACCAGCTCTCTTTACGTGTCAATCGACTTCTTACCTTTCATAAAAATAACATTTTCACCTTCACAAGTGACTTCTTAGTTCTAAATACAATATAATGTGTTTTAGAAACAACTTAAGTACATTTGATCAAGTTGCATATTCTGGTTTTTCGCCGAGAAATATGCTTATTCAGCCTTTATTAGATTAAAAGAGAATGGACCTACCTCCAAAACGGATGCTATCAGTCGGAACTATTTCACAATTTGCACTACGTTTTGTCCGTGAAATCACGTCGAAGAGGAAAAAAACAACAACAAATAACAAGTTAATAATCGAGAATTCCGTCTCAAGAGGAGTCACAGTAGTGAGAAATTTTACATAAAGAAATGTGTTTTTTGGTGTAACACAAACTTTTATACTGTGATTTTTTTTTTAAGCTACTAGGTAGGACGAAATTTTAAACTACTGCTGGGGAAAAAAAAATGAAATTTTTAAATTGATTCTGTGATCGTCACAATGTTTCAAGCAATTTTTTCTTAAAAACCAAAAGTACCAGCTAACATCTTGTTATCCTTCATAAATGTGACTTTTTCACACTCACAAGTGTCTTCTTGTTTCGGAATTTTATATAATATGTTTTACAATCAACTCTGACAACATTTAAGGAAGTTGTATATTCAGTGTTTTTGCCGAGAAAAACACTTATTCAGCAATCATTAGATTAAAAGAGAATGGACCTACCTCATAAACAGATGATATCAGCTTGAACTATTTCACAATTTGCACTAATTCTTGTCCATGAAATGATGTCTAAGGGGGAAAAAAAAAATCGAAAAATCAGAAGTTTATAATCCTGAATTCCGTCTCAGGAGGAATCACAGTATTGAAAGATTTTATCTGAGGAAATATGGTTTATGGAGTAACAAAACCTTGATATTGTGATAATGTTCGTTTTTTTTTTTTTACCGCCACAAGGATCGACGTAATTTAAAACTGCTTCTTCTGGAGAAAAAAAGAAAAGAACATTGTGATCCTCACAATGTTTCAAGCTATTTGTTCTTGAAAACCAAATGTAAAAGCTCTCTTTACGTGTCAGTCAACTTCTTGTTATTCTTCATAAATGTGACAATTTCACCCTCACAATTGTCTTCTTAGTTCAGAATATAATATAATGTGTTTTACAGTCTACTTTGAGAACATTTGAGGAAGTTGCATATTCACCGTTTTTCGCCGAGAAATTCGCTTATTCAGCAATCATTAGATTAAAAGAGAATGGACATACCCCCAAAAGCGATGCTATCACCCGGAACTATTTCATAATTTGCAATACTTCTTGTCTGTGAAATCTCGTCTAAGGGGAAAAAATCGACAAATCCAGAATTCAGTCTCAAAAGGAATCACAGTAGTGAGAGATTTTACCTAAGGAAATGAGGTTTTTGGTGTAACACAAACCTTGATATTGTGAATTTTATTTATATTTTATTTTTTTGAAGCCACGAGGTTGGACTTAATTTTAAACAACTGCTGGAGAAAAAAAATTGAAGTTTTCGAATTGATTCGGTGATCTTCACAATGTTTCAAGCTATTTGTTCTTAAAACCGTAAGGTACCAGCTGTCTTTACGTGTCAGTCGACTTCTTGTTATCCTTCATAAATGAGACTTTCTCACAATCACAAGTGTCTTCCTAGTTCTGAGTATAATATAATGTTTTTTACAACCAACTTTGAGGAAATTCGAGGAAGTTCCATATTCAGCGGTTTCGTCGAGAAATACGCTTATTCAGCCATCATTAGATCAAAAGAGAATGGACCTACCTCCAAAACAGATGATATCAGCCGGAACTGTTTCACAATTTGCACTACTTCTTGTCCTTGACGTCAGGGATAAGGGAAAAGAAAAATCGACAAATCAGAAGTTTATAATCCAGAATTCCGTCTCAGGAAGAATCACAGTATTTAAAGATTTTACGTGAGGATGTGTGGTTTATGGAGTAACAGAAACCTTGATATTTTGATTTTGATTTTTTTTTTTTTACCGCCACGAGCCTCGACATAATTTTAAACAGCTTCTGGTGTTTTTTTTTTTTTTAATTGCCTCGGTGATCCTCAAAATGTTTCAAGCTATTTGTTCTTAAAAACCTAAGATGTCAGCTCTCTTTACGTGTCAGTGGATTTCGTGTTATCCTTCATAAATGTGACATTTTCACCCTCACGTGTCTTCTTACTTCTAAATATAATATAATGTGTTTTACAATCAACTTTGAGAACACTTGAGGAAGTTGAATATTCAGCGTTTTCGCCGAGAAATAAGCTTATTCATCCATCATTATATTAAAAGAGAATGGACCTACCACTAAAACGAATGATATCAGTAGGAACTATTTCACAATTTACACTACTTCTTGTCCGTGAAATCACGTCTATGTGGAAGAAAAAATCGACAAATAACAATTTAATAATAAAGAATTTCGTCTCAATAGGAATCACAGAAATGAAAGATTTTACTTAAGAAAATGTGGTTTATTTAGCAACAGAAACCTTGTTATTGTGATTTTTTTTTTTTTTTTACCGCCGCAAGGCACGACGTAATTTTAAAGTGCTTCTGGAGAAAAAAGAGAAGAAAATCGAAGTTTTTAAATTGATTCGGTGATCCTGAATGTTTCAAGGTATTTGTTCTTGATAACCTAAGGTACCAGCTCTCTTTACGTGTCAATCGACTTCTTATCTTTCATAAATGCGATATTTTCACCCTCACAAGTGTCTTCTTAGTTCTGAATACAATATAATGTGTTTTAGAAACAACTTTGAGTACATTTGCTCAAGTTGCATATTCAGCGCTTTCGCCGAGAAATATGCTTATTCAGCCTTCTTTAGATTAAAAGAGAATGGTCCTACCTCCAAAATGGATGCTATCAGTCGGAACTATTTCACAATTTGCACTATTTCTTGTCCGACAAATGACGTCTAAGGGAAAAAAAAACGACAAATAACAAGTTAATAATCGGGAATTCCGTCTCAAGAGGAGTCACAGTAGTGAGAAATTTTACCTAAGGAAATGTGTTTTTTGGTGTAACACAAACCTTTATATTGTGATTTTTTTTTTTAAGCTACTAGGTCGGACGAAATTTTAAACTACTGATGGAGGATAAAAAATGGAAATTTTTAAATTGATTCTGTGATAGTCACAATGTTTCAGGCCATTTGTTCTTAAAAACCAAAGGTACCAGCTAACTTTACGTGTCAATCGACTTCTTGTTATCCTTCAAAAATGTGAATTTTTCACACTCACAAGTGTCTTCTTGGTTCTCAATATAATATAATGTGTTTTACAGCCAACTTTGAGAACATTTAAGGAAGTTGCATTTTCAGTGCTTTTGCCGAAAAATACACTTATTCAGCCATCATTAGATTAAAAGAGAATGGACCTACCTCGAAAACAGATGCTATCAGCTGGAACTTTATCACAATTTGCACTACTTCTTGTTCGTGAAATCATATCTAAGGGAAAAATAAAACGACAAATCAGAAGTTTATAATCCAGAATTCCGTCTCAGGAGGAATCACAGTATTGAAAGATTATACCTGAGGAAATATGGTTTATATAGTAACAAAAACCTTGATATTGTGATAATGTTCGATTTTTTTTTTTTTTTTTTACCGCCACGAGGCTCGACGTAATTTTAAACTGCTTCTTCTGGAGAAAAAAAAGAAAAGAAAATTGAAGTTTTAAATTGTCTCGTTGATCCTCACAATGTTTTAAGCTACTGTATTTGTTCTTCAAAACCAAAGGTACCAGCTCTGTTTGCGTGTCAGTCAACTTCTTGTTATCCTTCATAAATGTGACATTTTCACCCTCACAATTGTCTTCTTAGTTCTGAATATAATATAATGTGTTTTACAGTCATCTTTGAGAACATTTGAGGAAGTTGCATATTCACCGTTTTCGTCGAGAAATACGCTTATTCAGCCATCATTAGATTAAAAGAGAATGGACATACCTCCAAACCGGATGCTATCACCCGCAACTATTTCACAATTTGCACTACTTTTTGTCCGTGGAATGACGTCTAATGGGAAAAAAAATATGGAGATAAGTTAATAATCCAGAATTCCGTCTCATGAGGAATCACAGGAGAGATTTTACCTAAGGAAATGTGGTTTTTGGTGTAACACAAACCGTGATATTGTGAATATATATTTTTTTTTACAGCCATGAGGGTCTACGTGATTTTAAACAAATGCTGGAGAAAAAAAAAAATTAAGTTTTAAATTGATTCGGTGATCCTCAAAATTTTTCAAGCTATTTATTCTTTATAACCAAAGGTACCAAATCTCTTTACGTGTCAGTCGTCTTCTTGTTATACTTCATAAATGTGACTTTTTCACCCTCACAAATGTCTTCTTAGTTCCAAATATAATATAATGTGTTTTACAGTCAACTTTGAGAAAACTCGAGGAAGTTGCATATTCAGCGTTTTCGCCGAGAAATATGCTTATTCAGCCATCATTAGATTAAAAGAGAATGGACCTACCTCCAAAACAGGTGCTATCAGCCGGAACTATTTCACAATTTGCACTACTTCTTGCCCTTCAAATCACGAAAAAGGGGGGAAAAAATCGAAAAATCAGAAAATATTCTAGAATTCCGTCTCAAGAGGAATCACAGAATTGAAACATTTGACCTGAGGAAATGTGGTTTATGGAGTAACAGAAATCTTGATATTGTGATAATGTTCAATTTTTTCCTTTTTTTTTTCTTTTTTTTTACCGCTACGAGGTTCTACGTATTTTTAAACTCCATGTTCTTGAGAAAAAAAAAATGAAGTTTTTTAATTGTTTGGGTAATCCTCACAATTTTTCAAGCTATTTGTTCTTAAAAACCTATTTGCCAGCACTCTTTATGTGCCAGTCGATTTCTTGTTATGCTTCATAAATGTGACATTTTCACACTCACAAGTGTCTTTTTAGTTATAAGTAAAATTTGAGGAAGTTGCATATTCAGCGCTTTCGCCGAGAACTACGCTTATTCAGCAATCATTATATTAAAAGAAATTGGGCATACCCCAAAAAGCGATGCTATCACCCGGAGTTATTTCACAATTTGGACTACTTCTTGTCCGTGAAATCACGTCTAAGGGGAAAAAAAATCGAGAAATATGTTAATAAACCAGAATTCCGTCTCAAAAGGAATCACAGTAGTGAGAGATTTTACCTAAGTAAATGAGGTTTTTGGCGTAACACAAACCTTGATATTGTGAATTTTATTTATTTTTATTTTTTTGAAGCCACGAGGTTGGACGTAATTTTAAACTACTGCTGGAGAAAAAAAAATTGAAGTTTTCGAATTGATTCGGTGATCTTCACAATGTTTCAAGCTATTTGTTCTTAAAAACCAAAGGTACGACTCTCTTTACGTGTCAGTCGAATTCTTGTTATCCTTCATAAATGAGACTTTCTCACAATCACAATGTGTTCTTAGTTCTGAATATAATATAATGTGTTTTACAATCAACTTTGGGGAAATTTGAGGATGTTTCGTATTCAGCGTTTTCGTCGAGAAATACGCTTATTCAGCAATCATTAGATTAAAAGAGAATGAATCTACCTCCAAAACAGATGCTATCAGCCGGAACTGTTTCACAATTTGCACTACTTCTTGTCCATGACGTCAGGGAGAAGGGAAATGAAAAATCGACAAATCAAAAGTTTATAATCCAGAATACCGTCTCAGGAGGAATCACAGTATTGAAAGATTTTACCTGAGGAAATGTGGTTTATGGAGTAACAGAAACCTTGATATTTTGATATTATTTTTGTTTTCACCGCCACGAGGCTCGAAGTAATTTTAAACTGCTTCTGGAAATTTTTAATGTTTTTAAAATTGTCTCGGTGATCCTCAAAATGTTTCAAGCTATTTGTTCTTAAAAACTTAAGGTGCCAGCTCTCTTTGTGCCAGTTGACTTCTTGTTATGCTTAATAAATGTGTCTTTTTCACCCTCACGTGTCTTCTTAATTCTAAATATAATTTAATGTGTTTTACAATCAACTTTGAGAACACTCGAGGAAGTTGAATATTCAGCGTTTTCGCCGAGAAATAAGCTTATTCAATCATCATTATATTAAAAGAGAATGCAGCTACCTCTAAAACGAATGATATCAGTCGGAACTATTTCCCAATTTACACTACTTCTTTTCCTTCAAATCACGATAAAGAGGGGGAAAAATCGAAAAATCAGAAATATTCTAGAACTCCGTCTGAAGAGGAATCACAGAATTGAAAGATTTTACCTGAGGAAATGTGGTTTATACAGTAACAGAAATCTTGATATTGTGATAATGATCTATTTTTTCTTTTTTTTTCCTTTTTTAACGCTACGAGGTTCTACGTAATTTTAAAATCCTTCTTCAGGAGAGAAAAAAAATGAAGTTATTTAATTGTTTGGGTAATCCTCACAATTTTTCAAACTATGTGTTCTTAAAAACCTATTTGCCAGCAGTCTTTATGTGCCAGTCGACTTTTTGTTATCCTTCATAAATGTGACATTTTCACCCTCACAAGTGTCTTTTTAGTTCCGAGCAAAATTAGAGGAAGTTGCATATTCAGCGCTTTCGCCGAGAAATACGCTTATTCAGCAATCATTATATTAAAAGAGAATGGTCATACCCCCAAAAGCGATGCTATCATCCGGAATTATTTCACAATTTGCACTACTTCTTGTCCGTGAAATCACGTGTAAGGGAAACAAAAATCGACAAATAAGTTAATAATCCAGAATTCCGTCTCAAAAGAAATCACAGTAGTGAAAGATTTTACCTAAGTAAATGAGGTTTTTTGTGTAACACAAACCTTGATATTGTGAATTTTATTTATTTTTATTTTTCTGAAGCCACGAGGTTGGACGTAATTTTAAACAACTGCTGGAGAAAAAAAAATTGAAGTTTTCGAATTGATTCGGTGATCTTCTCAATGTTTCAAGCTATTTGTTCTTAAAAACCAAAGGTACCAGCTGTCTTTACGTGTCAGTCGAATTCTTATTATCCTTCATAAATGAGACTTACTCACAATCACAAGTGTCTTCTTAGTTCTGAATATAATATAATGCGTTTTACAATCAACTTTGAGGAAATTTGAGGATGCTCCATATTCAGCGTTTTCGTCGAGAAATACGCGTATTCAGCCATCACTAAATTAAAAGAGAATGGACCTACCTCCAAAACAGATGCTATCAGCCGGAACTGTTTCACAATTTGCACTACTTCATGTCCTTGACGTCAGGGGTAAGGGAAAAGAGAAATCGACCAATCAGAAGTTTATAATCCAGAATTCCGCCTCAGGAGGAATCACAGTATTGAGAGATTTAGCTGAGGAAATGTGGTTTATGGAGTAACAGAAAAATTGATATTTTGATTTTTTTTTTTTTTACCGCCACTAGGCTCGACGTAATTTTAAACTGCTTCTTGAGATTTTTTTTTTTAAATGTCTCGGTGATCTTCGCAATATTTCAAGCTATTTATTCTTAAAAACCTAAGGAGGCAGCTCTCTTTACGTGTCAGTCGACTTCTTGTTATCCTTCATAAATGTGATTTTTTCACCTTCACGTGTCTTCTTACTTCTAAATATAATTTAATGTGTTTTACAATCAACTTTGAGAACACTTGAGGAAGTTGAATATTCAGCGTTTTCGCCGAGAAATAAGCTTATTCAACCATCATTATATTAAAACAGAATGGACCTACCTCTAAAACGAATGATATCAGTCGGAACTATTTCACATTTTACACTACTTTTTGTCCGTGAAATCACGTCTACGTGGCCAAATAAAAAAAATAAAAAAAATCGACAAATAACAAAATAATTATCCAAATTTCCGTCTCAATAGGAATCACAGAATTGAAAGATTTCATCTAAGGAAATGTGGTTTATTTAGTAACAGAAACCTTGTTATTGTGATTTTTTTTTTTTACCGCCTCAAGGCACGACGTAATTTTAAACTTCTTCTTCTGGAGAAAAAAAAAAATTGAAGTTTTTAAATTGATTCGGTGATCCTGTATGTTTCATGGTATTTGTTCTAGATAACCTAAGGTACGAGCTCTCTTTAAGTGTCAATCGACTTCTTATCTTTCATAAAAATGACATTTTCACCCTCACAAGTGTTCTCTTAGTTCTGAATACAATATAATGTGTTTTAGAAAGAACTTTGAGTACATTTGATCAAGTTGCATATTCAGCGTTTTCGCCGAGAAATATGCTTATTCAGCCTTCATTAGATTAAAGAGAATGGACCTTCCTCCAAAACGGATGCTATCAGTCGGATCTAGTTCACAATTTGCACTACTTCTTGCCAGTGAAATCACGTCTAAGGGAAAAAAAAAAACCGACAAATAACAAGTTAATAATCGAGAATTCCGTCTCAAGAGGAGTCACAGTAGTGAGAAATTTTACCTAAAGAAATGTGTTTTTTGGTGTAACACAAACCTTTATATTGTGATTTTTTTTTAAGCTACTAGGCTGGACGAAATTTTAAACTACTGCTAGAGAAAAAAAAATGAAATTTTTAAATTGATTCTGTGATCGTCACAATGTTTCAAGCTATTTGTTCTTAAAAGCCAAAAGTACCAGCTAACTTTAAGTGTCAATCGACTTCTTGTTATCCTTCATAAATGTGACTTTTTCACACTCAAAAGTGTCTTCTTGGTTCTGAGTATAATATAATGTGTTTTACAGTCAACTTTGAGAACATTTAAGGAAGTTGCATATCCAGTGTTTTTGCCGAAAAATACACTTATTCAGCAATCATTATATTAAAAGAGAATGGACCTACGTCGAAAAGAGATGCTATAAGCTGGAACTATATCACAATTTGCACTACTTCTTGTCCGTGAAATCATGTCTAAGGGAATAAAAATCGACAAATCAGAAGTTTATAATCTTGAATTCCGTCTCAGGAGGAATCACAGTATTGAAAGATTTTACCTGAGGAAATATGGTTTATGGAGTAACAAAACCTTGATATTGTGATAATGTTCGTTTTTTTTTTTTTTTCCCGCCACGAGGCTCGAGGTAATTTTAAACTGCTTCTTCTGGAGAAAAAAAGAAAAGAAAATTGAAATTTTTAAATTGTCTCGATGATCCTCACAATGTTTCAAGCTATTTGTTTTTGAAAACCAAAGGTACCAGCTCTCTAAATGTGTCAGTCAACTTCTTCATAAATGTGACATTTTCACCCTCAAAATTGTCTTCCTAGTTCTAAATATAATATAATGTGTTTTACAGTCAACTTTGAGAACATTTGAGGAAGTTGCATATTCACCGTTCTCGCCGAGAAATACGCTTATTCAGCCATAATTAGATTAAAACAGAATGGACATACCTCCAAAACGGATGCTATCAACCGCAACTATTTCACAATTTGCACTACTTTTTGTCCGTGAAATGACGTCCAAGGGGGAAAAAAATATGGAGAGAAGTTAATAATACAGAATTCCGTCTCAAGAGGAATCACAGGAGAGATTTTACCTAAGGAAATGTGGTTTTTGGTGTAACAGAAACCTTGATATTGTGATATATATATATTTTTTTTTAAATAGAAACGAGGTTCTACGTAATTTTAAACTAATGCTGGAGAGAAATAAAAATGAAGTTTTTAAACTGATTCGGTGATCCTCAAAATGTTTCAAGCTATTTATTCTTAAAAACCAAAGGTACCAGCTCTCTTTACGTGTCAGTCGACTTCGTGTTATACTTCATAAATGTGACTTTTTCACCCTCACAAATGTCTTCTTAGTTCGAAATATAATATAATGTGTTTTACAATCAACTTTCAGAACACTCGAGGAAGTTGCATATTCAGCGTTTTCGCCGAGAAATACGCTTATTCAGCCATCATTAGATAAAAGAGAATGGACCTACCTCCAAAACAGATGCTATCAGCCGGAACACAATTTGTACTACTTCTTGTACTTCAAATCACGAAAAAGGGGGGGAAAAATCGAAAAATCAGAAAATATTCTAGAATTCCGCCTCAAGAGGAATCACAGAATTGAAAGATTTTATCTGAGGAAATGTGGTTTATGGAGTAACAGAAATCTTGATATTGTGGTAATGTTCGATTTTTTCTTTTTTTTCTGTTTTTTACCGCTACGAGGTTCTACGTAATTTTAAACTCCTTATTTTGGAGAAAAAAAAAAAACGAATTTCTTTCATTGTTTGGGTAATCCTCACAATTTCTCAAGCTATGTGTTCTTAATAACCTATTTGCCAGCACTCTTTATGTGCCTGTCGACTTCTTGTTATTCTTCATAAATGTGACATTTTCCCCCTCACAAGTGTCTTTTTAGTTCTGAGTAAAATTTGAGGAAGTTGCATATTCAGCGCTTTCGCCGAGAAATACGCTTATTCAGCAATCATTAGATTAAAAGAGAATGGACATACCCCCAAAAGCGATGCTATCACCCGGAATTATTTCACAATTTGCACTACTTCTTGTCCGCGAAATCACGTCTAAGGGGAAAAAAATCGACAAATATGTGAATAATTCACAATTTCGTCTCAAAAGGAATCACAGTAGTGAGAGATTTTACCTAAGTAAATGAGGTTTTTGGAGTAACACAAACCTTGACATTGCGAATTTTATTTATATTTTTATTTTTTTGAAGCCACGAGGTTGAACGTAATTTTAAACTACTGCTGGAGAAAAAAAATTGAAGTCTTCGATTTGATTCGGTGATCTTCACAATGTTTCAAGATATTTGTTCTTAAAAACGAAAGGTACCAGCACTCTTTACGTGTCAGTCGAATTCTTGTTATCCTTCATAAATGAAACTTTATCACAATCACAAGTGTCTTCTTAGTTCTGAATATAATATAATGTGTTTTACAATCAGCTTTGAGGAAATTTGAGGATGTTCCATATTCAGCGTTTTCGTCGAGAAATACCCTTATTCAGCCAACATTAGATTAAAAGAGAATGGTCCTACCTCCAAAACAGATGCTATCAGCCGGAACTGTTTCACAATTTGCACTACTTCTTGTCCTTGACGTCATGGATAAGGGAAAAGAAAAATCTACCAATCAGAAGTTTATATTCCAGAATTCCGTCTCAGGAGGAATCATAGTATTGAAAGATTTTACCCGAGGAAATGTGGTTTATGGAATAACAGAAACCCTGATTTTTTTTTTTTTTTTTACGCCAGGAGGCTCGACGTAATTTTAAACTGCATCTGGAGATTTTTTTTTTAAATTGTCTCGGTGATCTTCACAATGTTTCAAGCAATTTGTTCTTAAAAACCTAAGGTGCCAGCTCTCTTTACGTGTCAGTCGACTTCTTGTTATCCTTCATAAATGTGACATTTTCACCCTCACGTGTCGTCTTACTTCTAAATATAATTTAATGTGTTTTACAATCAACTTTGAGAACACTTGAGGAAGTTGAATATTCAGCGTTTTCGCCGAGAAATAAGCATATTCAACCATCATTATATCAAAAGAGAATTGATCTACCTCTAAATCAGATGCTATCAGTTGGAACTATTTCACAATATGCACCACTTCTTGTCCGTGAAATCATGTCTAAGGGGGAAAAAAAATCGACAAATCAGAAATTTATAATCCTCAATTCCGTCTCAGGAGTAATAACAGTATTGAAAGATTTTACCTGAGGAAATATTGTTCATGGAGTAACAAAAACCTTGATATTGTGATAATGTTTTTTTTTTTTTTACGCCACGAGGCTCGACGTAATTTTAAACTGCTTCTTCTGGAGAAAAAATGAAAAGAAAATTGAAGTTTTTAAATTGTCTCGATGATCCTCACAATGTTTCAAGCTATTTGTTCTTGAGAACCAAAGGTACCAGCTCTCTTTACCTGTCAGTCAAATTGTTGTTATTCTTCATAAATGTGACATTTTCACCCTCACAATTGTGTTCTTAGTTCAGAATATAATATAATGTGTTTTACATTCGACTTTGAGAACATTTGAGGAAGTTGCATATTCACCGTTTTCGCCGAGAAATACGCTTATTCAGCCATCATTAGATTAAAAGAGAATGGACATACCTCCAAAACGGAAGCTATCACCCGCAACTATTTCACAATTTGCACTACTTTTTGTCCGTGAAATGACGTCTAAGGGGAAAAAAATTTGCATATAAGTTAATAATACAGAATTCCGTCTCAAGAGCAGTCACAGGAGAGATTTTACCCAATAAAATGTGGTTTTTGGTGTAACACAAACCTTGATATTGTGATTTTTTTTTTTTTACAGCCACGAGGGTCTACGTAATTATAAACTAATGCTGGAGAGAAAAAAAATGAAGTTTTTAAATTGATTCGGTGATCCTCAAAATGTTTCAAGCTATTTATTATTAAAAACCAAAGTTACCAGCTCTATTTACGTGTCAGTCGACTTCGTGTTATACTTCATAAATGTGACTTTTTCACTCTCACAAATGTCTTCTTAGTTCTAAATATAATATAATGTGTTTTACAATCAACTTTGAGAACACTCGATGAAGTTGCATATTGAGCGTTTTCGCCGAGTAATACGCTTATTCAGCCATCATTAGATTAAAAGAGAATGGACCTACCTCCAAAACAGATGCTATCAGCCGGAACTATTTCACAATTTGCACTACTTTCTGTCCTTCATATCACGAAAATGGTTGGAAAAATCGAAAAATCTGAAGTTAATATTCTAGAATTCCGTCTCAAGAGGAATCACAGAATTAAAAGATTTTACCTGAGGAAATTTGGTTTATGGAGTAACGGAAATCTTGATATTCTGATAATGTTCTTTTTTTTTTTTTTTTTTTTTTTTTTTTTACCGCTACGAGGTTCTACGTAATTTTAAACTCCTTCTTCTGGAGAAAAAAAAATTAAGTTTTTTAATTGTTTGGGTAGCCTTCACAATTTTTCAAGCTATTTGTTCTTAAAAACCTATTTGCCAGCACTCTTTATGTGCCAGTCGATTTCTTGTTATCGTTCATAAATATGACATTTTCACCGTCACAAGTGTCTTTTTAGTTCTGAGTAAAATTTGAGGAAGTTGCATATTCAGCGCTTTCGCCGAGAACTACGCTTATTCAGCAATCATTATATTAAAAGAGAATGGACATTCCCCCAAAAGCGATGCTATCACCCGGAATTATTTCACAATTTGCACTACTTCGTGACCGTGAATTCACGTCTAAGGGGGAAAAAAATCGACAAATAAGTTAATAATCCAGAATTTCGTCTCAAAAGGAATCACAGTAGTGAGAGATTTTACCTAAGTAAACGAGGTTTTTGGTGTAACATAAACCTTGATATTGTGAATTTTATTTATTTTTTTATTTTTTTGAAGCCACGAGGTTGGACGTAATTTTAAACTATTTATGGAGAAAAAAAAAATTGAAGTTTTCGAATTGATTCGGTGATCTTCACAATGTTTCAAGCAATTTGTTCTTAAAAACAAAAGGTACCAGCTCTCTTTACGTGTCAGTCGACTTCTTGTTATCCTTCATAAATGAGACTTTCTCACAATCACATGTGTCTTGTTAGTTCTGAATATAATATAATGTGTTTTATAATCAACTTTGAGGAAATTTGAGGATGTTCCATATTCATCGTTTTCGTCGAGAAATACGCTTATTCAGCCATCATTAGATTAAAAGAGAATGGACCTACCTCCAAAACAGATGCTATCAGCCGGATCTGTTTCACAATTTGCACTACTTCTTGTCCCTGACGTCAGGCAAAAAGGGAAAAGAAAAATCGACCAATCAGAAGTTTATAATCCAGAATTCCGTCTCAGGAGGAATCACAGTATTGCAAGATTTTACCTGAGGAAATGTGGTTTATGGAGTAACAGAAACCTTGATATTTTGATTTTTTTTTTTTTACCGCCACGAGGCTCGACGTAATTTTAAACTGCTTCTGGAGATTTTTTTTTTTTAATTGTCTCGGTGATCCTCGAAATGTTTCAAGCTATTTTTTATTAAAAACCTAAGGAGGCAGCTCTCTTTACGTGTCAGTCGACTTCTTGTTATCCTTCATAAATGTGACATTTTCACCCTCACGTGTCCTTACTTCTAAATATAATTTAATGTGTTTTACAATCAACTTTGAGAACACTTGAGGAAGTTGAATAATCAGCGTTTTCGCCGAGAAATAAGCTTATTCAACCATCATTATATTAAAAGAGAGTGGACCTACCTCTAAAACGAATGATATCAGTCGGAACTATTTCACAATTTACTCTACTTCTTGTCCGTGAAATCACGTCTACGTGGGAAAAAAAATCGACAAATAACAAGTTAATAATCCAGATTTCCGTCTCAATAGGAATCACAGAATTGAAAGATTTTCCCTAAGGAAATGTGGTTTCTTTAGTGACAGAAACCTTGTTATTGTGATTTTTTTTTTTTTATCGCCTCAAGGCACGACGTAAATTTAAACTGCTTCTTCTGGAGAAAAAAAAAAGAAAATTGAAGTTTTTAAATTGATTCGGTGATCCTGTATGTTTCAAGGTATTTGTTCTTGATAACCTAAGGTACCAGCTCTCTTTACGTGTCAATCGACTTCTTATCTTTCATAAAAATGACATTTTCACCCACACAAGTGTCTTCTTAGTTCTGAATACAATATAATGTGTTTTAGAAACAACTTTGAGTACATTTGATCAAGTTGCATATTCAGCGTTTTCGCCGAGAAATATGCTTATTCAGCATTCATTAGATTAAAAGAGAATGGACCTACCTCCAAAACGGATGCTATCAGTCGGAACTATTTCACAATTTGCACTACTTCTTGTCAGTGAAATCACGTCTAAGGGAAAAAAAAAAACGACAAATAACAAGCTAATAATCGAGAATTACGTCTCAAGAGGAGTAACAGTAGTGAGAAATTTTACCTAAAGAAATGTGTTTTTTGTGTGTAACACAAACCTTTATATTGTGATTTTATTTTTTTAAGTTACTACGTTGGACGAAATTTTAAACTACTTCTGGATAAAAAAAAAATTGAAATTTTTAAATTGAATCTGTTTTCGTCACAATGTTTCAAGCTATTTGTTCTTAAAAGCCAAAAGTACCAGCTAACTTGACGTGTCAATCGACTTCTTGTTATACTTCATAAATGTGACTTTTTCACACTCACAAGTGTCTTCTTGGTTCTGAATATAATATAATGTGTTTTACAATCAACTTTGAGAACATTTAAGGAAGTTGCATATTCAGTGTTTTTGCCGAAAAATACACTTATTCAGCAATCATTAGATTAAAAGAGAATGGACCTACCTCGAAAACAGATGCTATCAGCTGGAACTATATCGCAATTTGCACTCCTTCATGTTCGTGAAATCATGTCTAAGGGGGAAAAAAAATCGATATACAGAAGTTTATAATCCTGAATTCCGTCTCAGGAGGAATCACAGTATTGAAAGATTTTACCTGAGGAAATATGGTTTATGGAGTAACAAAAACCTTGATATTGTGATAATGTTCGTTTTTTTTTTTTTTTTTTTTTTTTTACCGCCACGAGGCTCGACGTAATTTTAAACTGCTTCTTCTGGAGAAAAAAAAGAAAAGAAAATTCAAGTTTTTAAATTGTCTCGGTGATCCTCACAATGTTTCAAGCTACTGTATTTGTTCTTCAAAACCAAATGTACCAGCTCTGTTTGCGTGTCAGTCAAGTTCTTGTTATCCTTCATAAATGTGACATTTTCACCCTCACAATTGTCTTCTTAGTTCTGAATATAATATAATGTGTTTTACAGTCAACTTTGAGAACATTTGAGGACGTTGCATATTCACCGTTTTCGCCGAGAAATACGCTTATTCAGCCATCATTAGATTAAAAGAGAATGGACATACCTCCAATACGGATGCTATCACCCGCAACTATTTCACAATTTGCACTACTTTTTGTCCGTGAAATGACGTCTAAGGGAAAAAAAAAATGCGGATAAGATAATAATCCAGAATTCCGTCTCAAGAGGAATGACAGGAGAGATTTTACCTAAGGAAATGTGGTTTTTCGTGTAACACAAACCATGATATTGTGATTTTTTTTTTTTTTACAGCCATGAGGGTCTACGTGATTTTAAACTAATGCTGGAGAAAAGAAAATGAAGTTTTAAATTGATTCGTTGATTCTCAAAATGTTTCAAGCAATTTATTCTTAAAAACCAAAGGTACAAGCTCTCTTTACGTGTCAGTCGTTTTCTTGTTATACTTCATAAATGTGACTTTTTCACCCTCACAAATGTCTTCTTAGTTCCAAATATAATATAATGTGTTTTACAATCAACTCTGAGAACACTCGAGGAAGTTGCATATTCAGCGTTTTCGCCGAGAAATACGCTTATTCAGCCATCATTAGATTAAAAGAGAATGGACCTACCTCCAAAACAGATGCTATCAGCCGGAACTATTTCACAATTTGCACTACTTCTTTTCCCTCAAATCACGAAAAAGGGTGGAAAATATCGAAAAATCAGAAAATATTCTAGAATTCCGTCTCAAGAGGAATCACAGAACTGAAAGATTTTACCTGAGGAAATTTGGTTTATGGAGTAACAGAAATCTTGATATTGTGATAATGTTCTATTTTTTCTTTTTTTTATTTTTTTTACCGCTACGAGGTTCTACGTAATTTTAAACTCCTTCTTCTGGAGAAAAAAAATGAAGTTTTTTAATTGTTTGGGTAATCCTCACAATTGTTCAAGCTATTTGTTCTTAAAAACCTATTTGCCAGCACTCTTTATCTGCCAGTCGACTTCTTGTTACCCTTCATAAATGTGACATTTTCACACTCACAAGTGTCTTTTTAGTTCTGAGTAAAATTTGAGGAAGTTGCATATTCAGCGCTTTCGCCGAGAACTACGCTTATTCAGCAATCATTATATTAAAAGAGAATGGACATTCCCCCAAAAGCGATGCTATCACCCGGAATTATTTCACAATTTGGACTACTTCTTGTCCGTGAAATCACGTCTAGGGGGAAAAAAAATCGACAAATATGTTAATAAACCAGAATTCCGTCTCAAAAATAATCACAGTAGTGAGAGATTTTACCTAAGTAAATGAGGTTTTTGGTGTAACACAAACCTTGATATTGTGAATTTT
>JAGKTI010018444.1:0-17701 GCA_018397915.1 Birgus latro | reverse complement strand
CCTACTATAAAATCTATGTCCATAGCCGGGGTAGAGTCAAACAAGTCGTCAGGGTTATATTCAGGGTTTATGTTGGGTTCAATCCCCACACGCTAGTGAATGTCTACGTTCATGGAGCCTACGCCCGCCTCAGAACCTGCAGACTCATCCTGGTAGTCATCCAAGAAAAGAATCACCGACCCTGAATATAACCCTGACGACTTTTTTGACTCTACCCCGGCTATGGACACAGATTTCACCCTACCTAAGACTTACAACACAGCTGAGGATCCTGCTGCTGCTGCTGCTGCTGCTCTACACTTTAGTCCTTCTCGGCACACCCCTCAGATCTCGCTACAGCCTGCACCCACAGCCTAGCAAATGCCCCCAGCGATGATGATATCTTCACCCTCGTCCAGAGGAAGCGCAACCACCATAAAGCCAACGCCTCCGGTATGCCACAGAACCCTGAGAATGCGAGAAATGTCCCCCCCCAATGCGATCAGCCGACCTTCTCGAATACACCGCAACCCCCAAACAACTCGACTCCCTTCTGTATCGCTACAACCCCTACTTCAACCAGACTCCAACGATCCAGCATTTCTAGTCACGCCCAGCGACTCCTTCCCAACAACTTACAGCATCGTCTCGGCCCTGGAAGACGAGTTTCCCAAGCTCACGTTCTCCAGTCGAGAACGGATGGACCTCAAGACAGTCCTCATCCCCCGCAACGACACCACACGAGACGCCCTGCGAACAATCTCTTCAGTAGCTGGGAAGCCAATCCAGATACAGGAAATCGACCCCAACCTCACCACCCACAAAACAACTCTCATGGGTTATCCCCTGAGAGCCCATCCTCAGACACCCCCAACTGGAAAGTGCAACACGTTGCCAAGTCGCCGGTGGAGGGCCCACCAGACAGGTTATCGTCACACTGAGAGAAGCTATCCCTCAGAATCTTCAGCTTGGCAACTGGGGCACCTAATACCTCAGGCCTTACACGCCCGAACCACTCCGTTGCTTCAAGTGTCAGCGGTTTGGCCATCATCAGACCAAATGTGCTCGCCCCCCAACATGTGCAATGTGAAGCAGCAGGCACGAAACCCAGCAGTTTCGTTTCGTTTCGTTTCGTTTCGTTTTTGAAGGATCCAACATGCTTGCATGCGTCGGCCTTTTTTGATTGGAGCGTGTAGCATTTTATGACCGGATGCCCTTCCTGATGTCTACCAATGACCCTTGGGTGGATTCGATTCTCCGACCCTACGGCCAGAGCGGAGCGCTCTAACCCATTCAAGGCCAAACAGCCAATCTCGACAAAATACCCAAACTGCAGTGGCAATCACCACGCATGGAACAAGGATTTTCCAGCATGATTGGAGAGAGTCCAGAGTAGATTAGAAAGACAAGTGCACTGGGTAGAGGAAAAGCAGTTAACGTCCCATGCCCCACCAGGCACCTTCATTTGGAGGCAGCAGAAACCCTGCTCAAAGACCTCTACCCCATCAGCACTCTACAGACCGACTCCTACCCCCCCTACCAGACACAATCAGACATCTCCGGTGCCCACCCAACCAGAACCAGGCACAGCCACCATGCAAGCTGTGAAACCAACCCGCACACAACAGCAGCTACCGACAACTCCGGTTGCACAAGACTTCACGACCCAGACAGACACGGAAATGGCCAATCATCGACCCCCCAGACAGTGCCAACTCTCAGCCTAGGCCAATTTCTCATAGACGGAGAAACCCTAGCAATCTTTGGCAGGGACCTAGGAGCGGCCATCATAATCACCACTGGAGAGCAACTCGGCAAACCTCTCGACCCCAGACCTCTTGGACCAATAGTCGACAGGGCACTCCAAAAATGGACAGAGATCCTCCCCTACACAGCCACGCAGAACAACCACTCAGGCATCCCAACCCATGCCCAGACCGAGCCTCAACCCGAGACGATTCCTCCAAACCCACCCCCTCAGTGCAAATCCCCACACCAGAGGACAATCCAAGGCCAACTATCCCGAAACACCTGCACAACAAAACCAAAGCCCCCAGACACCGCTCCCAAACCCCGATCGCAGACATCGGTCAACCCACAAGGAGGGAGAACGACCATGCTCCCTGTCCCCAATACCACACCAAGAATCGGTAGACATGGAAGACTAAGGAGCTCCTCTCCGACAAATCTCCAACTGCCTAGCCCACAGGCTGTATGCATAACACCATCAAGTTCAGCACTAAACCCAGCCCCCACTGGCTTTCGGATAATTCAGTGGAATATCTTTGGTGCTCATAATAAATGCGCCCTATTGGAGGAAGTCGTCTACCAAGACCGGGTTGATGTTTTCCTTCTCCAGGAAACTCTGACCCTTGAAATCCAGCCACTGTGCCTAGAGGCCTTCACCCCATTCCTCCTACCATATGTTCGTGGTGGTCCCGGTAGCTACGCCATCCTGGTCAGGAATCAGATCCCTGCCACATTCATTCAATCCCTCCCACCTTGTGGGGAAGGAGTTGAAATTCAAGGCACGATGATCACCCTTGCTGACAGTCATATGAAAATCTTCAACATCTATCGCAGAGACTCAGCAGATCTTGACCTAACAGAACTCTTCACCCGCGCAGCCACTGAACCCTTACTTATCAGAGGAGACCTAAACACGCAGCACTCCAGATTCCAATTCCCTGGCACCATAAACCCTGCAGGCCAACACATCGCTGAACCCTTATAGGAGGTGACCAGTATCTCCCTTTTTAATGACACTCACACCCCCACCCACTTGTGGGGAGGTAGGATAGACCTCACCTTCCTCTCTTCGAATATCACACCAATATTAGCCAATGAAAAATCCTCCCCACACTCACCTCTGACCACCACGCCATCCTCTGTACAACCAGTCTATCCCTGTTGCCCAAACCACCGAGACCCCCTGTGTGTGGGCACGGTGCCTCAGAGGTAGAGCATCGAGCTCGGGACCAGGGGGTCGCGAGTTCGAGCCGCGCCCTGGAACGCCGTGCTGGGAGGGGTAGCGCCCTCCTGTTACCTAGCGGGGCTATATGATCTCATTGTACGGTCTACCTCGGGGATTCTTTAATCCATTTTTAATCCCTGTCAGGACAAACACCGCACGAGCAAACTGGGATCTCTCCATGACCACCCTAGAACAATCCCTGACCACCATCGAACCCTCACTAGACCTCGACGAGCATGAGTGGCAGATATCCGCAGCATTCCAATCAGCCGCCGAAAAAGCCTTTCCCAAAACCTTAAGCGTAACGAAACACCATAGAGACCATTGGTTCTATTGCGATCGAGTACATGAGCTAAACCACCACCTAAATAGAGCCAAAAAAATATAGTGTGCCGACCCCACAACAGAGAAACGACAATACCTCCAGGAGGTTATACAACACACCCTTAGAGAAGAGACCAAAATAAGGGAGGAAAAATGGCTAGAATGGTGCCGATCTCTAGTGGCCAAAACAAGTCTGGGAAAAATTTGGAAAAGACTGAGACCAGTCTCTATATTCAAGTATAAAAATTCCTCGGCATGAAGGGGTAAAATCACCAATATGTGGTAATTTAGGATATCAGTGGAAAAGACTAATGAAACGCCGAGATCTCCGGCCCCGAGTTGTCGACCTAAAGCATCACTCGGTATGCCCCCACCAAGACCTGCACACGGTCTTGCCATACAGCCTCCATGACCTTGCTGACCTAATAAGTTCATCGTCCCTTAACATTCTGATCACTGACAGAAGTTTGGTCGAAATCCGTCAAGAGGTTCAGGAGATATTTCACCCACAGAGATAAAATAAACCGACCACATATGTCCTTGACCTTTGACCCCTTGACCACGCTGATGTAATTACTTCATCGTCACTTCATACTATATCACTGGCAGAAGTTCATTCGAAGTCAGTCGAGGGGTTCAGGAGATATCGCACCCACACTGATAAACAAGTCGACCCATATGATATTGAACTGACTCCATGACACTGCTGATCAAAACAGATTATCTTCTCCTCCTACTACATCACCGCCAAAAGTTTGATGGAAATCCGTCTGTGCTTTCAGAAGATATCGTGTGCACAATGGTGATACGGACGCACGGACCCGCATACAGATGGACGGACAGACCAATCAATTAATGTCCCCTCCACCACAGATGGGAGTAGGCACAAAAGGGAACGTTTGGGGGAAATAAAAAAAAAACGTCGAAAGCAAAAAAGCACCATAAAAGAAATACATATGGACAGCGCAGTAGTTTACTTGAACGGGGGCTGCGATGACTCAGGCCACGACTCCACCAGTCCTGATCACATCAGACTTATCGATCACCACTCTTAGGCTCCTATGACTCACAGCCAGATGAGTAAAAAACGAGTTAGTGGGAATATAATACAGAAGTTATCCCGAGCATGAGGGGGTTAATGGTTACAATATTAACACTCCCAGTCTATTATACTCATTTTTAGCTGTATATAAGCATCTGACGTTAGCTGAAATAGTATACTACGTTTGTTCTGATTATGAACAGGATAATTCTGATAGTATTAAAACAGAGTCCCGTGCTCACTCTTATGTCACTAGTAAAGCAGTTATTAATCAACCACTTCAGCACGATGGCAAGTTGAAGTGGTTAACAGCACTGCCAGGGATGTCTTATTCATTTCTATTTTTGCCGTCTCCTGCTGATTTTAATTTTGATTTGGACAGAATATCTGAACTTTGTGTTTAGATTATGCAACCATTTCTTATAACCTTCAAAACGAGAGGTCTTTCCTAAGCTTAATGAAATTCTCTGATGCCAGTAGGAAAAAAAAATACATCACTAACTTAAAGGATAAACCTGATGCATCCGGACAGAGGAATGTAAATATCATGGGAGGTAAATGAAAAGGAAAATAGCGACATGAAAAGAGCACGTCAATGTAATAAAAAAAATAAGACAAACAAAAGACGGCAGTTGCAGAGGTGGATATGAACCCAAGCTCCTATAACTCCTCGGCGGCCGTTCCATCCATCTTGATCACACCGTCTTAGAGGCTAACCAGACATACCCACAGTTTTTAATGTCGCATGGCTGGTGATTGAGTAACGGGTGCTAAGTTTGTTGATGTCCGTGGGTGTCGTGCCATAAAAGTAAATATTAAATGTTGTATAATGACTGCAATTTAAGGGGAAGGCGACTGTCAGCTTGATGTGTGGGTGAATGTAAAAACGAACTGGTGAGGGAATTTAAGGATATCTGAGAGCAATGGAAGAATAAAGAGGCAAATGTGCAATGGTGATGGAAAGTAGAGAAGCACATGGAGGGAAAGTGGATAGTACTAGAAGGCCTTGATACTACATTGAGGTTAGAGTTTCGGGGCTGCAAAATGATAATATTAAAGTGTTTTAATCCGACCTTTAATGTTATGAGTGCAGCACTCAGATGTGGCATGAGAACCAAGTCTGATATAGAAGTAGTGCATGGGAGATTTTGGGGGAGTCCAGTGGATAGGATAATCATTAATGTGATTCGTGAAAATTGTGAGGTAAACAAGTCTGATAACAACATGGTTTAAGAGCATGTTCTTAAATGGTATGGTCTTATGGCGAGAACGGGGATAATGTGGTAATGAAAATGGTGCTGTGACTGTGTCTGAAGGTGGTAGGCGTGGTAGGCTGAGAAAATGGTGAACAGACAATGGTAAATGAGTGTGTGAGGAAGTAAGGTATTGATGTTGGTGAGGCTTGGCAACTGACGGGATTGAGCTGGCATGAACAATCTATTGCGTAGAACATTACAGGGGTTTAACACCCATTTTTAACTTGACAGTCGAATGATACACTATTGGAATGGTAATATACAAAGGAGATGGTTAGAAAAAACTCCCCCACCTAAATATGAAAACAAAAGAAAAAAGAAAAATGACCGGATAACTATGTCCTCGAATGAGTCAGAATTTCCTGGAGCTTCACTGTTGTGTGTGTGTGTCGGGGGGGGGGGGGGCGGGGTTTAATGGACATGATGTTGTTTATTTCGGCCACTATCATGCTTTCTCTTTCTTTTCATTCCGGACCCTACCTCACTCCATACTTAGGTGGGAAGAAGTTGATGATGCTGACGACGAAGACGACGACGACGATTATGACCATTATTTTTTCGATTGATACTACTGACATTGCCTACCGGGTAGCCAATGTCAGTTTTAAAAAGGATGCCAAAATGTTGTGTTGCAATAACTATTAATTAAATGAAGGATCACAATAAGCAAACTCAATCACCATCCAGAAGGAGAGTGATATGGGGTCGTGGGGCAGGAAGAGCTCCCTCCTCACCCTCAACCTAACCCTCCCCTCAACCTTACCTTCACCCTCAACCTTACCGTTACCCCCACCCTCGCCATCCATCTCTGCACCACACGCTATGTCATTGACGCCTCCTTGGCTATCATCATCAACAGCATCATCACCATCACAATCATTATCATCTCAGATAGGGTAGAACTGTTATCGGGAGACAGAAGTAAATATACAGCGTTCATATCACTGAAACTTGAACCTGGAGACTGCCAGTTATCGTAAGAAGTGGACGAGCCGAGGGATGCACGAACAGACTAAACACACACACACACACACACACACACACACACTCATAAACACTCATAAACACACACACGACTTCGCCTTGAAGGGGTTAATTCAACGATGTAATAGAGTTTTGTATGTCAGTGGGCAGTGCCGGATATAGAGAACTAAGCTGTATAAAGCTGGGAGGCCTCTTGTTAAAAAGTTACACCAGAAGGTCTCACAAAGGTGCCTACCAAAACTGGACCGTGTTGCTTTCTTTTTCTTTTCTGATATCCGCTCTCAAAATGTTCTCTTCAATGTAAACCTGAAAACAGAAATTTTGGGTTTAAAATATTACTTTAATTACATATAAAACCATTTTAAAACTACACAAAAATTTGCTACACAAGCCATTTTAAAAAGTACCGAACACATAAAAAGTCACATAAAAAATAAATAAATAAATAAATATGAGGGCCTTGCGGTCTGTGAGGCCCTAAGCTGTAGTCTGTTCAGCTTATGCCCAAATCCAGCACTGCCAGTGGGTGAGAAAAATAAAGTGAACTGGGAAAAAGGGGAAAAAAGTGGTTACAGAAAAAAGGTACAAGAAATACTGCCCCCCCCCCCAAGAAAAAAAGACGGAAAGGGACGTCATGTGAACCCGGGCTCCTATGACTCACGGGCTACGATTCCACCAGTCCTGATCACACCGTCTTAAGGACCAAACTTCAGGTTACTTTATTATATTACCTTAGAAATGATCTCCTGTGGAGGACTAGCAAGAAACAAGACTCCATTAACCCGTTCAGTCCAAGGATATCATAACGAAGGTGAGCAACAAACCGTATATCACGAGCCAGATGTAGACAAAAAAGAGAGAAAAACATGGCTTTGGTTGGCAGGAGGCAAAGCACGCATAATACAGCTTACGATATTATTAAGTGAAAAAACAGCTACTAAAAAAAATTGAAAAACACGAGAAAACATGAAAATTAAAGTAAAAAGACTGTGAGGTGACGCTTGAATCCGGGCTCCTATGACTCACAGGCCACGATTCCACCAGTCCTGATCACGCCGTATTAAGAACCAAATTTATTAAGAGCTATCAACACTCTCAGGCTCCTATGACTCACCGCCAGATGAGTAAAATCGGGATAGCGGGAATAGAATACTGAAGATATCTCTACTATGGAAAGGTTAATACTGAGAGTATTAACACTCTCATGCTAGCATACTCACTGTTTGCTAAATATGAGCATCTGGCGCTAGGTGACGCTCTATAGGCTACTACGTTTGTCCCGGCCATGAAAGGGTTAATTTTTACAATACTATCACTCTCAGCCTCCCACTGTCACTCTCAGATGACTAAACATTGCAACAGTTAACCAATCACTTCAACACGATGGCCAGTGATGTGGTTAACAGCGCAGCCTGGGGACATGCTGTTTTTTTCGTTTGCTGATGATTTTTACTTAGATTAGGAGAGAATTGTGATTTATTGTGTCGTTAGGATATTCTTTGATCTGAAGGGGTTAAATGTACTCTTCTTTCAACCCCATCAAAACGAAACGTATTTCTTAAGCTTAATAAATAAGGTTGTCTAGTGCGAGGAGCTATTGGCCAAAATGACGCAACTCGGATTCAAGGGGTTAATGAAATTCGGTCGTAAAGATGAATCAGGATGTCAGTAGAAGCTGTAGTCAAAGGAGAATAATTACTCAGAAGTATAAAGTGCTCAAAATATCTATAAAAACAAAATAAAAATATCAGTAAAAAAATAAAGACGGTGTGGAACATTTCATAGAACCTCGGCTCCTATGACTCCCAGGCAGCCGTTCTCTCCATCTTGATCACACCGTCTTAGAAAAGCAGACACATCGACAGTTTAATAATTTAACATCGTTTGTGATTCAGAGACAGTGCAGAGTTCTGATGATATCTATGAGCACCGTAATGGTATATGTTGATAAGTCTAGAGCGGTCATTATTGTTGAGAGGGAGAGTGACTATTAGTGTTATCTGGTCGTGAACGAAGATAGACGAATTACTGAGAGAGTTTTGGTAGCCGGCTGCAATTATAGAAATGAGAGTTAAATGTGCAGACTAAATATAACGTTGAATTCCAGAAAGAAGGAAATTTGCTGAATCTATACGGGCCTTGGCTATAGGGAAGGGTGTGAATGTGTAGGTTGCAGTAGGGCTGCATGAAGGTGTTCTAGTGACCAAGGTAGCATATGGGTGTGAGATTTTTTTTTTTTTAATGCAAGGAAGAAGGAACGAAGGGCCATGGGCTCACAAACTATTCCTTCCAAGAAAAAAACAAAACCAATACGATAGAGAGCCAAATTCAAGATCCGTTCGTCGAGATGCCTGGACACACTGCGTTTGAAAGACTGGAGATCATAGGAAGTAGCAAATACAGACAGAGGAAGACAGTTCCAGAGTTGACCTGTTGCATAAATGCAGGACTGGGAGTAACGATTAACTCTTGCATTAGAGAGGTGGACAGAAAAGGGATGAGACCTTGTTGCTAGACGGGTGCTACGTGCCCCGGCCTTCTCAAACAGGACTGCTCAGTTGGGGAGGTGAGAAAGCTCTACGTCATCTCGCGTGGGCCTACGAACGGCCCACCTGACTCGGACCAACGTGACCTCAGTATAGGAGAAAGTTGTGGTGGGGTCACGTTCTTGCCTGTGTTCAAAGCATTTTTTACATATAAATCATCTAGCAACACAGTACTAAAGAAACAATGTCTTTAATGTGTTGTATACTCCTCTGTATAGGTTAATTCAAATCGGGGCCACAAATCCATGTATTTAGGTTCCCAAATATTGAAAAACAATCTGCTCAGTGTCTGAATGCCATTCAACGGGAAGGCTATGTTATTTTTCAGTACAGCAGGGTTAGTACCATGAATTATTTAATGTTTTTCATCAAAAATGATATATTAATAACGAGTACAAAATGGTACTTTATACTTGTTCGACGGAAAATGTGGAAATAGAAAATATGACCTAATGGTGTTTCCCGATACGATACAGAGAGGAAAGGTTGTGGGGGAGAGAAGTGAATATTTTTTTCGGGTGGAATATGTACCAACAAAGAATTTATCTTTTTGCCAGATATTCTTCCATTTCAGATGAAGCTAAAATATTATTATTATTATTATTATTATTATTATAATTATTATTATTATTGTTGTTGTTGTTGTTGTTGTTGTTATTAATAGTGGAGGAAATGCGGAAGTGGCTAGAGTGGATACAGGACAGGGGTTCAGCTGAAATAAGAAATGAATATATTGAAAGCAAGAAGCACATAAAGAGACTAGTGAAGAGGAAAACGAAGGAGGTAAAGGATGATCTAGGAAGAGAAATGAATGCAAACTACTCCGAAAATAGGAAGTTATCCTGGAAAGAGGTGCGGAAATGTAGAAGTGACAGCGGACAGAAATGTGAAAGTGTGAAGGATGGAAATGGTTGATTATTAATCCTTGGGGATGAAGTATGGATCAGCTGGAAAGAAAATTTTGAAAGCTTGATGAATGGGAATAGAGAGAGCAAAGCGACTGTTAAGATGATTGGTTTTGGGGATGTACAGAGAAGGGATGCAGTCCCAGGAGACGTGACACTTGCACAGGTGAAGAACACTGTGAAGTGGCTGAAAAATAGGAAAACAGCTGGGGTTGATGAGGTGTATGCAGAGATGATTAAGTGTAGTGGGGAGAGTGGAATGAAGTGCTTGTTTGAACTATGTAAGAAGGCATGGATGAGTGAAACTGTGCCAACAGAGTGGAGATAGGCAGTGATAGTACCCCTGTACAAAAATAAGGCTGAGCGAAGTGAGTGCAAGAATTATCGTGGCATATGTTTATTGAGTGTTGTAGGGAAGGTATATGGAAGAAATATTATAGAGAAAGTAAGAGAGATATCAGAAGTCATAGTGAGTGACGGACAGGGTGGCTTTAGGAGTGGCAGATGATGTGTGGATCAAATATCTGCAATGAGAAAGGTATTGAAGAAGGCTTGTGAAAAGGACTATAAGGTGTTTATGGCATTAATGAATCTGGAAAACACACGCAACAAAGTAGACAGAGAAGGATTGTGGAAGGTTTTGTGCGTGTACAGCGTAGTTGGTAAGCTGCTAGGTGCCGTGAAGATGATGGTAGTAAGGCATGTGTAAAGGTAAATGGGCATCTAGGTGAATTGTTAACGATCAGTGTGGGCTGCCTGTGCCGGGCGTACTTACCAGTGATTTAAAAACTATTATTATTTATGTTAAGCTGATAATAAAATCGGTTTCCTGTTTATAAGTTCAGTGGATCTGTTTCATATTACCCTAAAATAGTACCCTTTCAACTAAGTAATAAATGCAGGCATAAGTTGTGTAAGATTCAACTTAATCTATAAAAATGCTGCAGTATGATCAGCAACACTGTGTAATGACTGATATATAGATAGATAGATAGAAAGATAGATAGAAAAGAATTTAGGAATTGCTTCGAAGTATATGTAAAAGGTATTGCTACCAAAAGCCTGGAATCAGTTATTGGCGAGATGAACGAGTATTGCTGGTAGGAGCGTGAGTTGGGTTGTCTCAGCCTACACTAGTGACGTCACGTTTTCTATGAAGAGGCCTTGACTGAGAAGGCAGTGTACGTGCCCGTCATAGAGGTGGAGGGATGAAAGCATACTGCTCAGAGGAGCAGTGACCGTTGAAGTAGCGATAGAAAAGAGATAAAGATGCAACAGTGGGGCGAAGAGACAGAGTTTGAAGGGAGCCAGTAAGAGAAGGAGAGTTAATGAGACGAAAAGCCTATGACTCCACCATATTGAGAAGAGCTGTATGTGGGGAGCAGGGCGAATAAAACAAGAGAATAAAGTCAATAACTATGCAGGAGTGAAAAAAGGTTTGGAGTCGGCTTAGCACACCCAATCTCTTGGAAGCAGATTTCACGAGATGTAATATGTTCTTTCCAAGATAAATCCCGAGTGAATTAAACCCCAAGCATGTTCAAGGATGATGCAGATCTGAGCTGGACATTATTTAACATTAGAGAGTCCTCCTGTGGAAGATTTTGTCGGGTTGATACGTGTAAGAACTGAGTCTTTGATGGATTAAAAACAAGATTAATATTACCCCAGTCAGAAATACGAGCCAAGTCAGACATTAGGTGTGCCATAGCCTCATCCCTTGTTTGCTGAAGTAACTGCCGAGATGGACGTTGCGGAACCGAATGGAAAGGTGGAGGGTGGAATCATCAGCGTACGAGTGGATAAGGTTAGATGTACAGCTTAGAAGGTCATTGATGAATAGATGGAAGAGAGTTGGTGATAGGACAGAGCCCTGAGGAACACCACTGTTGATAGATCTAGGAGGAGAATGATGATCGTCTACAACAGCGGCTATAGGACGACCAGAAAGGAAGCTAGAGATGAAGGCACAGATAGAAGGATAGAAACCGTAAGAGGGCAGTTTGGAAGGTAAAGATTTATGCCAGACTCGATCGAAAGCCTTTGAGATTTCAAGTGCAATGGCAAGGCTTTCGCCAAAGTCCCGAAAGGAGGATGACCAGGAGTCCGAAAGGTAGTTGAGAACATTGCCAGTGAAGCGTCCCTTACGGAACCCGTACTGACGATCAGAAAGAAGGTTGTGATAGGAAAGATGCATTAAAATTTTTCTGTTAAGAATTGACTCGAAAACTTTTGAGACACAGGATGTTAAAGCAGTTGGACGATAGTTAGAGGGTTGGGAATGGTCACCCTTCTTTGGGACTGGCTGAATGAGAGCAAACTTCCAGAGAGAAGGAATGGTACAAGTTGATAGACAAAGGCGAACGAGTTTACCTAGACAGCGTGTAAGCACAGAAACACAGTTTTTGAGGACAACAGGAGGAACTCCATCAGGCCCATATGACTTTTTAATATTGAGGCCAGTGATGGCAGAAAATACATCAGCTGAAGACATCTTAATGTCAGCCATGAGGAAGTCAGAGGGGGGAAGTGATGGAGGAACAGCACCGGAATCATCTAAGGTGGAATTGGAGGAGAAAACTTGAGCATAGTAGAAGAAATAGCTACAGAGCCATCAGAGTAGAAAAGAGGAGGGAAGGATGATGAGGTAAAGTTGTTAGAAAGGTTTTAGGGAAGGTGCCAGAAGGAGCGAGAAGAATTCGAGTTGAAGAGATGAGAGCATTTAGCACGGATGAAATTATTTTTAGCAGAGCGAAGAACAGACTTGGCACGATTCCAGGCAGAAACTTTAAAAAAGGTGATTCAGGAGTGGGTTGTCTATGGTACCTTTAATAGACCCTCCCCTTGTTGTAGACAGTATTAGAACAAGCGTGATTAAACCAAGGCTTTCTTGCATTAGTCAGAGGATGTGAGAAGGGAATGCATGCTTCCATGCCTGAGAGAATAACCTCCAAAATGCTTAAGGCACACTCAGACGGTTCCCGGCCATGGAAGCAAATATCATTCCAAGGAAAATCAAAGAAGTACTGCCTGAGGGTCTCCCAATCCGTAGCGCCAAAGTGTCAGTCTGCGTTTCTTTGGAGGGTCCACAGGCCGTACGGGAGCAATAGGACAGGTTAAGGTAATAAGGTTGTGATCGGAAGAGCCCAACGGAGAGGAAAGATTAACAGTGTAAACACAAGGATTAGTTGTAAGGAAGAGATCAAGGTGGTGGTGAACAGTGAAATCTCCCAGAATGGAGATTTCGAAGAAAGGAGAAATGGATAGAACGTGTTCCATCATAGAAGTGAGATAGTCGAAGAATTTTTCATAGTCAGTAGAGTTATGGGATTAGTAAACAGCACATACATATTTAGTCAAAGAATGACAGGAAAGCCGAAGCCAGAGAGTAGAGAATTCAGAAGAATCAAGTTCAGGAACACGAAAGCTAGATAAGTCGTTGCATACATATACACAACAGCCACCTATGGCTTTGAAATGAGTATAAAGTAGGATACAGAAAAGGGCTTGCTATCAGTTGCCTGAGTCTCAGTTAGGAAGAGAAGGTGAGGTTTAGAGGAGGAGAAGTGGTGCTCAACAGAGTGAAAGTTAGAGGAAAGGCCGCGAATGTTGCAGAAACGAAGAAGAAATGAGTCAGACATTGGTTCCAGAGAGCTCATCGAGTCGTCACCGGGAGAGGGGGGGATGGTGGGGACATTTATGTCCCCCCCCCCGGGGACTCCGAGGCTGGATGTTTAGACGCTATTTTTCCTTTCAGATTTTGAAAAGGAAGTGTTGTATGTACTGTGCATGTAGTTTGGTGTTGACAGTTAGAGAAACTTGTATTGGAGAGCATGCTGGCCTACTGTCTGTGTTACTGAAACACTGAAAAAGTTCAGCAAAGGGGGATGGTGAGGAACTAGTCCTGAGGGCTGATGCAACAGGCGCTCAAGCTCTCCCTATCATCAGCTTTCCATCCACCTTGGGAGTACTGCCCTGCTTGACTAGTGCTTCAGTCTACTCCTCATGTTAGAACAAAAACTCAAAAACAAGTGCACTGGACTTGGGGTTTCAGAGGAACCTCTGTGGAGTGCAGAGTGGATAAGTTGGGAAATTATGTGAATCGAGAACAATGTGGAGTATAAAAAAGTATGTTTACACAAGGGCTACACAAAGTCAGTAGATGTTCTGGTCATACTGAGAAAATGGATGGAAGGAGGGAAGTCAATCAATCAATAATTTCCTGTGGCATCCCACGGGATGCACTGGGCCTCGATGAACTCTCTCCACCAATATTTGTCTCTTGCCATCATCCTCAGGTCCCACCAGCACTCCACTCCTGTTTCTCTTTTCATTGTCCTCAACCAGGTTTCCCTCGGCCTACCTCCGCCTCTTCTACCTCTAGCAGTCCACTCTGGCACATCCTGTACTAACCTGCCTTCTTTTCTATATATGTGCCCCAGCCATTTCCAGCGAGACAGTCTCGTAATATCCCTTACTCTTTCATTTGTAAGTCTGTCTTGCTACTTTACCTCAAGAATCCTTCTTAGTATTTTATCTTCAGATCCTAATACTTTCTGATCTTTTGCAATTGTACTGTACCATGACTCATGCCCATAAATTAAAACTGGTCTAACCATGGACTTGTAAATTTTTTCTTTAGTATGTACGGAAAGCATATTATTATTCCAAACAGATTTCAGCATTCCAACAGCTCGCCAAGCCTGTCTAATCCTCTCCTCAATTTCCTTGTTTAATGATCCATTAGATGATACAATCGTTCCCAGATATTTAAAATTTTCTACATTCTTCACCACATTATTCCCAATTACACAATCGATTTGTATCTCCACGTTCATATTAATAATTTCAGTCTTTCCACAGTTTATTACCAATCGCATTTTTTCTCTTTCCTCCACCAATCAAGCACTCCCTGCATTTCGTAAATACTTCCGAAAATGAGTACAATATCATCGGCATAGTTCAAATTCATCAGCCTCTTATTTTATTTCCTGTTAATTCCTGTACGTGTTCTCCTTACAGCATTTCTCGTAACATAATCCATAATCAAAACAAACAACAATGGCGAAAGAACTCCTCCTTGAACCACTCCTGACCTTACTTCAAATGGATCACTCAGAGAGCCGTCCACCCTTACCTTAAAAAAAGTACCTTCATGCAGGCTTCTAATAATATTTACAAACTTTTCTTGAGAGAAGTGACAGTGACATATTTGAGTGGGTCTGAAGTTGGAAGAATGCGTGGCCGACTCTCAGAAAGGTTAAAAGAGAGAGAAAATATGTGTAAAATAAACTGTGGTACTGAATTTGATGAGACTCATGAACTAACAGGGGATTGAGCTGGTCTGGTGAGCTATGTACGAAGGGGAATCTGACAAAGTTTTCACCCTCTTCGAGATGTGATTGTTGTCAATGGACTGACCTCTTTTTATACGAAATCTGAAGCTCCTCTATAAACAAAGTAAAACGAAATGTCCAGCTGATGATATCTGCGGGGCGAGTGATGATTCTAGGTGTTTGAATGATAAGTGAATGAGTCTGTGGCCCACTTCTTTGGCGATGCAGATGGTTAGCTCTCCCAATATAACTTTTTTTTTTTGCTTATTTAACCTACCGCATCACACCTTTGCGTGGGAAATTATAGGCGAGATGATGAGGATGACTGTGATAAAATCATCAATAGCTTGCCACAACACACACACACACACACACACACACACACACACAAACACACACACACACGGGCGAGACCTATGCTTGAAAGGGTTAAATAAGATACATAACGGAATATACTGTATCAATTGCAGAGAAAAAGAAAGGAAAACTGGAGAATTGCTGTCTGACGTGCGGCGAGGCTCTTATTTCAAACAGTTTGCTGGAAAAAGTAACTGGTCTTAATGGAGAGATCCACTTATATGGGACCACTTGTATGTCTCAATAGGCTTGAATTAAGCACTTTTACTAAAGTTGTCGCTAGACTGCGCCACCTCAGGTGTCACCTGATGGCAGATTTGGATTCTCCACGTCATATTTCCTTATACAGTACCACTTCTATGTCTCCAAGGGCCTCGTTTTAACAAATCCACCAGAAGCAGAAGAAGAAGCGAAAGAAGCAGAAACAGAAGAAGAACGCTGGTCACTTACTGACCTGCTGGCTATCGCCGAAGGAAAAAATACTGGACATAAAAAACAAAGACCGACTCCTCATGATATGAAAAAGGTCTCCTATGACTCACGGGCTTCGATTCCGTCAGTACTGATCACACCGTCTTCAGCACCAAACATCAGGAGGTTACTTTATTCATCTTAGAAATGATCTCTTGTACTGAACGATTTCGAGACAGACACCATTATCTCGTTCAGCAGAAGGATCACATAATGGGGGATAACAGAAATATCTAAAACAAACCAGAATGAAAAAAAAAACATCTTGGGTTCAGTTGGAAGGAGGTAAAACACATGTAATGGAATATAGGATATTATTCATTCAATCAATCAAGAAGCGGTAAACGCCGCGGGCCGCATAGCCTCACTCACCCTCCGACTCCACCCACACGGGTCCCTCTGTACAACCCTCCAGGCAGCGACTCTTCCTCCTCTAAGTGTCTCCCGACAGGAGTGGTCGACCTGCTCCAGCCATGAGTTACGTGGCCTTCCCTTTGGCCCCCTCCACCCTGGGTCAACTCGTTCAGAGATCACCCTGTGAGCAGAATCAGCCTCAGGAAAGCGGGCAAAGTGCCCATATAGCTGGAGTTGGCGTTGATGTATTATGTGGGTAATTGGCCTCGATTCAGTCTCACAGAGTAGTCCTGGTTAGCACCCGGTTGTACCAGCGATATCCTATGATCCTGTGAGGGCACTTAGTACGGAAGGCGACAATTCGCATTTTCAAGTTACTGTCTAGTGGCCATGTCTCACAGCCATAAAGTAAGACAGGGAGAACCAGCGCTTTCAAGATGCAAACTTCCCTTCTTCCACACAAATAACGACAGCTCCAAATACTCGATTTGAGCGAATCCATAACCCCGTAGGCCAGACCAGTGTGACGAGAGATCTCACTGTCTGATCTACCGTTGTTATGGACCACACTACCAAGTTAGTGAAGCTTTCCAAGACAAGAATCCTCACCACATGCTTGGACAGACTGAACTGCTTCATCCAACCAGCCACCAAATGCCTGGACCTTGGTCTTGACCCAAGAGACCTTTAATCACAATGGCTTTGCATTATCATGAAACTCCTCGAGGGCGCTCAATAGTATCTCCAGCCACTCTGCTAGAAATAACTGCATCAACAAAATCAAGGTCGGTAAACCTCAAAAAATAAAAAGATAAAAGAATGATAAGGAAATGATTAGGTGGCAAAAATAAAATCATATGCAAATACCACAAAGAAACAAAATGAAAATTAGAGTAATAAGACAGGCAGCGGAGGAGTGAACCCGACCTCCTGTGACTCACAGGCCACGATTTCATCAGTCCTGATAACGCCGTCTTAAGGACCAAACCTATTAAGAGCTATCATCACTCTCAAGTTCCTATGACTCACGGCCAAATGAGTAAAATCGGGATGGCGGGAATAGAATGCAGAAGTCACCTCTACCATGCAAGGGTTAATGCAGTCAATATTAACACTCTCAGACTGGCATACTTATTGTTAGCTAAGTAAAAGTATCTGGTGCTTAGTGACACT
>JAGKTI010018443.1:0-17702 GCA_018397915.1 Birgus latro | reverse complement strand
TTCCATTCGGTTCCTGCAACGTCCATCTCAGCAGTTACTTCAACAAACAAGGGATGAGGCTATGGCACACCTAATGTCTGACTTGGCTCGTATCTCTGGTTGGAGTAAAAATAATCTTGTTATTTTTAATGCATCAAAAACTCAGTTCTTACACTTATCAACCCGACAAAATCTTCCTCAGGATTACCCACTAATGCTTAATAATGAACAGTTATGTCCTGCATCATCCTTGAACATGCTTGGGGTTTCATTCTCTTGGGATTTGTCTTGGAAAGAACATATTATGTCTCTCGTGAAATCTGCTTCCAAGAGATTTGGTGTGCTAAGCCGATTCCGAACCTTCTTTACCCCTGCACAGTTGTTGACCTTGTTCATGGGTTTTATTCGCCCGTGTATGGAGTACAACTCTCATGTGTGGGGAGGCTCCCCACATGCATCTCTTCTCAATAGGGTGGGGTCAAAGGCTTTTCGTCTCATTAACTCTCCTCCTCTTACTGATTCCCTTCAACCTTTGTCTCTTCGCCTCACTGTTGCATCTTTATCTCTCTTCTGTCGCTACTTCAATGGTTGCTGTTCCTCTGAACTGTCTGCTTGCATCCCTCCACCTGTACGACGGACACGTAGTACCCGTCTAGCAACAAACTCTCATCTCTTTTCTGTCCAACTCTCTAATGCAAGAGTTAACCGTTACTCCCAGTCCTTCAGTTATGCAACTGGTCAACTCTTCATTTATGCAACTGGTTAACTCTGGAACTGTCTTCCTCTGTCTGTATTTCCTACTTCCTATGATCTCCAGTCTTTCAAACGCAGTGTGTCCAGGCATCTCGAATTGAACGGATCTTGAATTTGGCTCTGTTTTGTATTGTTTTTGCTTTTTCTTGGAAGGAACAGTATGCAGGCCTGTGGCATTTGGTTCCTTCTTCCTTGCATAAAAAAAAAATATATATAAATCTCGCACATACCACATGTGAAAAATGTATTTCAGCACTTGTGTTCCACCAACCTTACCTCAGATAGTATTACTAACTATACAGTAGAGGGGGTGATTGAAGACTGAAGATCCACGCGCCCTTGCACACCCTTTTAGAAGAATCGATGCAGGATGTTGTAGAAGGGATGAGACACCACACCGGCAGGAATGCACTCGCCAGGCTCCGAGAAGATTTGTGAATCCGCTCGCAACACGCCCAGCCGTGGAGAATCCTGAATACGCTCTACCCAGGCGTTCTCCTCGTGACTCATCCGGCTGCTAGTTGAGAATCTTCTTAGATGTCGTCGCGTCCCAGAGCCAATGGCCGCAGCTGAGAAGTTTTGTAAGAGGCACCACTACTTGCTGACCAAGCGCTGAGCCCGGAGGGGTTGGGTGATAGTTGAGTGGTGATAGTAAGAATGCGAGAATGCAGTGGTAAATGAATCATAAAAGACTCATTAAAAATATGAATACCACTGAGCCAGGGAGATAATGGGATAGTAGTTGGAGGAGGGAGTGTAACAATGGTGTGTGAAAGCCGGAAGCTCACAAGACGACACACTGACGAAGACGAAACTGTTGAGGCACGTAGGAACACCGCTGCACACCAATTTATGTACCAGTCACCACAGATCAGGCCTGGCACATTGTTGTGAGAGTTGAGTAACTGCGATGTCTATGGGACGTCCTCTCGATGTTTGTGGTGGCTGGCTGGCAATGAATCACACTGTGTCGCTTGATGATAATTTCCCTTATTTCCCTCTCCTTCCTTATTACTCATAGCACACTGATGTATTAATTACTGGCTTGGAGGTTAAATAAAGTCTGGTATAGTAAAATATAGATTTCACTATTCGAACAATATTATACAGTTAGGTACAAGTGGTTACACAGTATAAATGAGTGCTAGAGGAGTACGTCTCGCTATCCCCACTCCCTGGCTATAACTGCCGGCTCTAAGCTCGCAGTGGGGCGTGGGAATGAAGCTGACTATGCAATCGAAGGTTTGATGCTGATGCCTATGTGGCAAGCCATGTGGTGCTATGTTGCTATGTGAATGTTAGCTATGTTACAATAAGTCTGACATAAGTATAATATATACATATTCACGGCAGGTAGATAGGATAATGAGATAATGAAAAATATAGTTAATACTTGTATATGAAAGCAAAAATATGGATGCAACTTTTTTTTTTTCTTTTTCTTTATGCGACCAACTCTGAGCATAGGCTTTACAGCCCGTTATCAAGGCCCAGTAGTCCTCCTACATCCATACACCTCCACATGTCACCACTTCGGCGCTAACACCCACCGTCCGTATTGAATACATGCTAGGGCTGTCTCATACAGGACTGGTGTATTGGTATTAGCGGGGATACTTTTACGACATGTCGGCGGGTCTTCTGGTAGATCAGTAAAGTCTGCTTTCCAAGAAATTCAAATCCATAAACTGTTCCCTACCCCAGTGGGGATTCGAACCTGGGTCCATTAGGACTGCAGGCCAACTCTCTACCAGTCTGTTAGTTGTAGGAACAGACTAATGGTGAGGTGCAACCTGAATGAGAAGCATATGCCCGAGTTTAAAGAGAATCCTCCCAAATATAGGGCCTTTCTTTGGGGCTCAGTGGTACGGCGCCTGACTCGATACCACAGGATCAAGAGTTTGCGCCCCACCTGGGTAGCTGCCCTGCTGGGAGAGGTAGTATTCTCCTGTCACCTGGCAGGGCTATATGGTCCATCAAGGTCTAGCTCAAGGTATCCCTGTATAAAAAATTCCAGTTTGGGATGGAAAGCTATGAAGAGAAACAAGCAGTTCCACTCCAGATTCCACAACTGAAATTCTTTCAGTTCTGTTGCCTGGCTCACCTCAGTATGAGGAAGGCAAATTACTTGGCATTCCATCAGTGACACAGCTGGATTGTCACAAGCCAATGCTTCAATGGAGCTGGTAATAACTTGGGTTGTAGCAGACAAGTTGTAGCTCTTGTGCCCCGGGCTCCTACGCTTCCCATGTGGCAATGTAGGTTTGGATGATGGGTGGATGGTGTGTGTCGATGTGCTGCCATGTAGTGTAGTGAATGTTGTGGGTTTGTGGAGGCTGGGGCAAGAATTTATGTTCCTCTCATGTAGTGAATGTTGTGGGTTTGTGGAGGCTGCAGCAAGAATTTTTGTGCCTCTCATGTCTAGATGATCCTTGACTTTGAGGACTTTGGTTTCTTGGTGTAGGTGGTCTATATGTGTAGTAGCTGTGCAGCCTGTGATTATTTTTAGGGCCTTGTTCTGTGTGGTCTGTGGAGTGTTATAGTGTGTTTTAGTGAGGTTAGCAGCTCAAGCAGGGGTTGCATAACTCATCACTGAACAATTATATTGTTTGTATACTGTGGTGGTGTTTTCTTTGTTGTGTCCAAATGTTGAATGGGCAAGTGACCTTAAGGCATTGAGTCTAGGTGTTAATTTATGTTTAATGTTTGTGATATTTTGTTTAAATGACATTGATACAGTATATGATACACCAAGGATTTTGTATGTGTGTCTGTGTGTGGTAAGGGAGTGTTGTTTATGGTGAGGTGTGGAATGTGACTGTTTCCTGCTGTCCAGTTTGTGAGAAGGGTCACTGTAGATTTGGCTGGGGCTATTTTGAGCCTGTTTGTGGTGAATCATTCATGTAGTGTGTTGAGGTAATGTTGGAGGATGTGTGTGGCTGTGTTTACATTATGGTGTGTACATGTGTTATGTCATCTGCGTAGGAAGCTATTGTATCTGTGATGTGTTGAGTATGGGTATGTTGTGCATGTATAGGTTAAAGAGTGTAGGGGACAAGGCAGATCCTTGAGGGATGCAGTTTGTGAAGTTTCTGATGTTCAGTGACTGACTGGCAAATGTTACATGTGGACATTAAGTTTGCCAGCCATATTTTTATGTTATTGTGCATGTTTGTGTTGAATATTTTGTTTGTGAGGTTGTGGTTGAGGATGGCATCAAAAGCATTGATAATGTCTAGTGTGCCTAGGAGTGTTCTGTGTGGTGGCCTAGCTGAATTCATCCCATTAAAAATTTTCTGTAAAGAGAGTTTGTGGAATGTAGCAGCCTAAAACTATGTTGTGGTGGGGCTAGGGGGGTATAAGGTGTTACCATTTGTAATACTAGTCATTCAGTGACTTTGGAGGGGGTGCAGAGGAGTGGGGTCTTTGTTGGGTACCCTTCTTCCAGATGTTGGGTATTATGTTGTGTGAGTAGCTGTAGTTTGATATGGTCACTGCTTGTATGCCTTGTGGTCCAATGTTGTTTACATTGTCTGGGCCACAGGCAGATGAGTGCTTAAAGTTGCTAGTGATGTACCTCGTCTGCTTGTAAGTGAAAGTTGTGAAGTCTGGATCTGTGGGGAACTGTCTCTTGCATCAGATGACATGTCAGTCATTGTGATGAGGGTTTAGATGGCTGACATGTGAAAAGTGATTGGTGACAGTGTTTGCTTGTTGTTTGTTTTAAGGTATGGTGTCTGTTGTTGTGATGGCTGCATGTGATTGTGTAGTGATTCTGTTGGAGAGGTATGGTGTCTGTTGTTGTGATGGCTGCATGTGATTGTGTAGTGATTCTGTTGGAGAGTGTGATGCTGCTTATTGTTTTGTGATCAAGTGTTTGGAGAGCCATCCATCACCCAATCCTATGTTGCCCCATGAGGAGCATGTGAGCCTGGGGCTAGGTGAGTTGGTCCTGATTTTTAAGATAAGAGTGACCAGCATACTCATCCCTGAGTGGTATTACATGAGCAATAAACCCCAACCACCCCTTGGATATAAATCTGCACTCGCTCAATCCGATTGGAGCTCCTTAATTACCCACTGAAGCACCAGGCACCATAATTTGGTCATCTGATTATCGCCCAGCATAGTAAATGGTTTCCTGTGTACAGGAAACCATTTGGCATGTCATTCATTGTAGAGTCACCCATAGGCAGAAGGAAGAGGAAAGAAGGAAGGAAAGAAAGAAAGACAGAAGATGGAGTATAAAGTCACCCATAGGCAGAAGGAATTTATTCCAGTTTAGGGTTTGCTTCTCTGATATTTTAGTATGTTTTAGAGTGTTGAGTTCTAGTATTTGTTGTATGGTGTCTTGTGTATAGGGTGTTGGGGAGTGTTGTAGTGTGTCGCATTGACTGGTGAGGCCTTGAATTTCTATTGTAAAGTTGGGATTGTCTCTCTCTCTGTTGCCTCTAGGGATATGTCTTTTGACTTCATTTTGAATAATTGTATTGAAAGTGTGCACAACAGTGTTGATGTTTGTAATAGCTGTACTGTTTACTGCTTTGAAATGTTGTTCTGTTTCAGTTGTGAAGGTCTCCCAGTTGGCTATCTTATAATTAGTTTGTGTGTTTGTGGCCAGCTGGGGTGATTCTGGTTTTGGTAGTGATGATTGGGAGGTGGTCAGAGCCAAGGGTTCTGACCACTTTACAGGATGTTGTGGGGGTGAGGTTTGGGGAGCAAAAGGTGATGTCTGGGGATGATGGGAGGAAGAGGGCTTGGTATGGGATATGGGCATGTTAATGGAGATTGTTGAGAATGAAAATATTATCTGTTTGGGTTTGGAGTCCCAGCCCTCTGTCTGTGTCAGGGTTGTTGACATGCCAGGCCGATGCCTTGGCGCTGAAATCACCACCCAGGATGATGTTGGGTATGTTAGTGATGTGTATTTGTGGGGAGTAATTGTGTGGTACTGTGGGGGATGACTGGGGGGAATGTATGTATTGGCAGTTGTTGTGTGTGATTTGTTGCATCCAATCCAGTGTTGCCCAATGAGGAGCGTAAGAGCTCGGGGCTAGGCAAGTTGGTCCTGACATTTAAGATGAGAGTGACCAGCCTCACTCATCCCTGAGTGGTATTATGTGAGCAATAAACCCCAACCACCCCTTGGATATAAACGTACATGGGCTCAATTATGATTGGAGTGCCATAACCCTTTTGTACACAATGACGTGTTTGTTGTCATTAGGGTCTTTCCTCATAAGTGCACGGTGACCCTTTTAGCTTCGTAAAAAAAAAAAAAAAGTTGTTTTGCGTTATTTTTTGAGGCATCATAGTGTGTCTGGCTTACGTCAAAAGTACTGTATAATGAGTTGGCAACAGTGGGTCCTGATACCTGCCACAGCTCATACAGGTTTTTCAGTACCACACAAGCTGTTAGTGGGCAAGGTAGTGCGTGGTCCCTTGTCCCTTTAAAACTCCTCTATTACCCCCGTCCCAGGCTTGTGTCTTATTTCACTATACCAATAGTGCTTATGTATAGTTTTTGGGCACTACTGTCATTGGATTTGGTGTTTGCAATTGGAAATTAGGTGTTTGTGAAGCATTCTTGGCTGATTTGTGAATAATTCGTGGCCGTTATCAGCCGTTCGGTCAACGAAGATTGTGCTACCGTTTGTAACCCTGGCCCCAGAACTACACCGCCTCTACCCTGCACCAAATTTGAGTGTTCAGCTATAAAAATAGAGACAGTCATGTGAATATAGTTTGCAATACCTAGTGTGCAAGGAAATAGTGAAACACTTGCAGTGGGTTAGAGGGAGACTGGAAACCGCCCTACAGTCACAACACGGCGTTGGTACACTGTAGTTTTTTGCATTTTTCTCGAAAACTCTGAGGGAGAAATCTGGTTAGGAAAAATCTGAATAAATCTTGAGAAAGCTCATAAAATTCTGCATAAGATGATGAAATAAAGACATAACATTGCCAAGAAAAGTTTTTTGCTAGAGCTCTCCAAATAGAAACTCTTTTGTATGTTGGAAGAAGTGCTTACTTTTCGCTCATTACTCAAGAACCATACTTCATATCGAAATGCCAGCTGCCCCATTCAAAAGGTGGTAAAATTCTTTTTCAGATGATGGCATAACATGTAGAGAGAGATAAGTTAGTAAACATTTGAGCTATGATGTTGAGAAGTGAGATGAATGTTCCAGAATGGTTATTCACACCGCCCTAATGTACGTATAGTTTTTGTGTGTGTGTGTGTGTGGAGAACAAACATCAACGAATAGGAGTAAATAGGTTTTGTGGCAAAATAAATATGTTTGGGTGGCGAAAATAAAGTGAGAATACTTTTTTTTTTGGTGGGGAGGGGGGAAAAAGCCTATGTGTCATGGAGCAAGAAACTTATTGAAACTTACCATGAACAAAAGGATTAATTACCCACTAAACCACCAGGTGCCATAATCTGGTTATATGATTACCACCCAGCACAGTAAATGGTTTCCTGGTGTACAGGAGACCATTTGGGTTGTCACTCAGTGTAGTGTCACCCGTAGGCAGAAGGAAGAGGAAAGAATGAAGTAAAGAAAGACAAGACGAAGGAAGGAGGAGAGGAAAGGGCAGACACTTGAGAGCAGCACTACATTGAGTGAGAGTGCGTATTTTAATTGATCGTAATTCTGTTATGGTGTCATGGGGGGGGGGAAAAGTGACTTTGTGTGTCCACTTTGTCTGAAAAGTTGATGGATTGGTGTACCAGGGTGATGAGTCCACCGCCACCACCGTCGGCCCAGTCTTGTCTGATGGTGGTGAAGTTATGAAATGTTGGTGTTTTTTTGTGTTTTGCTTAGCTTTGTTTCTTGTAAGATGGCAGTGTGTATGTTTTGTTGATTGATGAATTGTGTGAGTTCTTGTTTTTTGGTGTGTATGCCATCTATGTTTATTTGAAGAATGTTATTGTTGTGTGTTCGATGTGTGTTGGGTGCTGCAACCTAGGGGGGAGGTGGGGGTGTGGCTGTAGGGGAAGGGGTAGAAGGTTGTGATAGAGATAATTGTTGGGGTGGATTAAACTGGGGTGGAGTGGGAGGGGTTGGAGGATGGAATGGCGTGGGAAGGATCGATGACAGACCGAGGAGGTGTGGAGGGAGGTAGAGAGGGGCTGATGGGGGGTTAGTGGGTGGGAGGAAAGAGGATAAGGAGCAGGTCCAGGTGTTTGTGTAATGTTTTCTGGATGCAAGTGTTGTGCAGGTGTAATGGGTCCAGTTCTTGCAGGAATTGCATAAACTGAAACCTTTGGCTGTTGACTCGAAGTGATGGGTTTTGAGCATGATGGACATGTGTTTGTTGGTGGGGCCTGGACTGCTCTCAAAGTCGCAGGCTAGAAGTCTTCGAGAAATGACCGCCAGAGAGTTATTTCTCGTTGTAGAAAAAGTGTTGTTGTGTGTGTTGGGAGATGTGGTACTTGCCTGGATGACCAAAACTGCTCCCAGGTTTTGAGGGCCCTGGGGGGGGGGGATTCCAGTGGTTTTGTGGCCCCTATGTTGTCCTCCCCCTCCGCTTCAACGGCCTCTGGGGGATGGACCCACAGTGAAGATGCCATCTCCAGGTCCAGTCAAAGGGGTAAATAATATTGGCATGAGAGGCACTAAGATTGACTGATTGTGCTAGGTTTTCACCACAGATTCATCACAGCATGCCCACCTTCTCCAGGCTGTGGAAATGCACCAAAGTCATTTTGAAAATTTAAAAAGGAAAACCATTAATAAACAGCTTTGAATGACACCTGTCTATTGTTACATCATGGAGAGATAATCTTAAATTTACACATAATCCTGTTGTCATTAGATAATAATTATTTCATTTTTTTCATTTTTTAAGGCTCCAACATGCATGCATGCTGGTCACCTAATGGTGGCTCTCCTTGCTGCTTCATCTCCGTCAGCTTCCCTATTTAATCCCTTTTCCCAGAGGTCACACTCAGTGACCCGTCCCAGGTCATTTTTGGTCTACCTCTTGCTGCTGTACCCCAGACATTAACATTTCTCACTTTCTGTGCCCATTTATCATACCCCTTCCTTTCCACATGCCCAAACCATCTCAGTTTACCCCCCCCCCTCATCACAACACCAATACACTCCAGTCCCATCCTACCTCTCAACTCCTCCATCGCAAACCCTGCCCCCCCAGGCCTTTCACTTAGGGATGCACTGCACATCCACCTAATCATTGTCATTTCTGTATGATTGAGCCTGCGAATATCTTATTCCTTTACTGCACAGGTCTCACTACCAAACAGCATTACACTCCTAGCACATACTGCATACAAAGATCCCTTACCATTGTGGGAGAGTCCTCAGTGTCAGGAGAGGCAACAACTCCCTGAACTTCTTCCAACCACTTTAGCCACAGAGCTGCTTCAGCCCCACCGCCAGTGCATAACATGTCTCCCAAATAAAAAGAACTCTTCCACACACTCAAGAAACTCACCAGCACGTTCAGTCCTTTCACGCCTGACAATCTCCACATGCTCCCCCTGACACACCGCACACATGAAATCTGCATTATCTCACAGTCTACCTCTAATACCACTACATCTCTTGTGCACCCACTTATCACAAACCCCACACAAGATGGAATTACTTCCTACACCTTTGTGGCAAACTGCACATGGCCACTCTGCCACTTCTTCGACAGTACCACCCCCAGCCCTAGATACCGTCACTATTGTTTGCATTTGCCTTTAAGCCCTTGTGCCCCATACCATCTCTCCACTTCCTAAATCTTTCCTTTGCCTCCATTTCTTTCTCTGGAGTCTACAGCAAATCATCAGCATACAACATCTCCCACAGTAATAATATTCATATGAACCTTTACTTGAAAGAAAATTTTGTGGGCTTTACAGTGGTACCCTTTATAATGTCCTGAGTTGAGTATTAAGGAAGGTATAGCCAAAATTACAAGGCCATCTGTTGTGAAAAATGTGATTTTTACTAAAACTTGATGGCCTTTGAGGCAGGCTTTGCTTTCATCTGAGAAGAAAACAGTTGTGATATTTGGCTTTTTCAGGTAAAAAAAAAAAAAACATAATCAATGCAGTGGGCTTTAAATTTCACAAAAAGTTATATTCTGAACAGGTCTTTCCATCCATCCATCATCCAATCCTATGTCGTCCCACAGAGGAGCGTAGGAGCCCGGGGCAAGGCAATTTGGTCCTGACATTTAAGATGAGAGTGACCAGCCTCCTCTTCCCTGAGTGGCATTACGTGAGCAACAAACCCCAACCATCCCTTGGATGTAAACCTTCACTGGCTCAATCCAGTTGGAGTGCTATAATTACCCACTAAACCACCAGGCACCATAATTTGGTTATATGGTTACCACCCAGTGCAGTAAATGGTTTCCTGGTGTACAGGAAACCACCTGGCCTGTCACTCAGTGTAGATTCACCCACAGGCAGAAGGATGAGGAAAGAATGAAGGTGTCTAAATATTAACCATTATAGAAACAACAGGTCTAATGCACTACATCAGTACATAGGTTTAAGCACCCCTCCACCTTCCACTCCCTTGATCTCTCTTTGGCCAGCAGAGGAAATAAAGGGGAAAGTACTGAAGTGTGTGTGCCTTATGTGTAGCATGATCAGATAATGATGACCTGTGTACTGAAGTAAGCTGTTTGGCAGGGCCTGACTTTGTAGTAGTTGTAGATCCAGGCTCATCTGAAATGTGCACTCAGTCAACTACTGGCTGAAGTGGCCCTCCTGTCAGGGAAATGGGTAGGGAGTTGAGGGACATTTGTGCATCCAGCCAGTGGAATTGACAGGTTATAGACTACCACCCCAAGAAAGCTTCCCTCGTATCTTTTGAACACAGTGTGTCCAGGCATCTCAAAATGAACAGATCTTGAATTTGACTCTCGTATTATTTTTTCTTAGAGCTTAATAGCCATTGGTTCCTTCCTTTCATTAAAAAAGAAAAGCAAAAAAAATATCACAAAACAGTCCTTCATACCTTTTCAGTCCCTATTCTGCCCTGTGTTTGCACTGTAATAATTTATTCCTGTCACCAGGGCCCTTATTTATTTTAGTCTATTCTTTATGTAATGCTGTCAGATGCACATGTTAGTCCACCCTTAACCCCTTCAATACATCTTTCTTGAATGAGTAGCAGAGTGGCTAGCAATGCTGGTATGAAGCTGCCAGCCTGTTAGCACCAGAGAGAGAGAGATACACAAGGCAAATTGAGTACCTAGGGGAGTTCAGTGTGGTTACCCAGATGATAGAGTGCCCTTGTATCCCAGGATGGTTTAGGAAATGCTTGTCACAGGCTCAAAGATCCAATTTACAAAGAGGAGCACTGCAGCATAATAATCTGTATATCTATCTGTCTGTCTGTCAGGCTGTCCGTTTATTCTTCTGGCAATCCACCTATTTATGTACCCAACCATTTTTCAATCCATTATTGCCCCTAGCTTTACAAACAGGTAGGGAGCTGTACCCGGTGGCTAAATGTAGGGCTTGGAAGGAAGGGGAAGAACTAGGACAGAAGGAAATAGCTTACCAATAAAATGGTATGGGTTGGGTAGGGGGTTGTGTACCATAATTTTCAGATACCCCTCTGTAATATGGAGATGGTGTATCTGGTGAGAAAATAGCATTGGTTGGCTAAAGAATCAAGTCTAACCCCCCCTGTACATACCCCTTGAAATGTGGACACCCCAAATTTAGCATTTTACCCTCCCAAAACGTTTCTCGATAGTCATAAAAATTGAAATCCAACACAGAAGACCAAATAAGTGGCTTTTTATTTACAGGAGACAGTAGGCATAAACAGCAAAACTGTTATTAACAGCAGACATAAAGTTCAGAGAGAAAAATTCTTGGATTTAAGTGGCAGAATCGGTAGAGAGATGGCCTGCAGTCCTAATGGACCCAGGTTCGAATTCTGGCTGGGCAGGGAACAGTTTAAGGATTTGAATTTCATAAAAAGCAGACTTTTCTGATCTACCAGATGACCCACCGACATGTCTTAAAAGTACCCCCGCTAATACCAGTACACCAGTCCTGTATGAGACAGCCCTATCGTGTATTCAGTATGGATGGTGGGTGTTAGTGCCAAAGTGGTGACATGTGGAGATGTAGGAGGACTACTGGGCCCCAAGGAGGACACTGGAACTTGGGAATAGGCACTGAAGCCTTTGCCCAGGGTCAGACACTTAAAAAAAAAAAAAAAAAAAAGGGAGTCCAGCCCACAGTTTGTGTCAAGGTACGTAGCCTGTTTGCCCACAGTTAGTTCTGCTGGCTCAGGATTGTGTCCATGGCTTGACTGAAGTCATTCAGGGTCACCTCTTCATTACAGGTAATGTTATTAAGATACAGCTTAAGGTTGGCTGCATACGTGTTCATTGGTAGCTTCTTGTGGTCTTTCATCAACCGGAACAGATCACTGGACTTTGGGAGGGAGAGTGACGTGTCCCGAGCACAGCGAACCCCTAGGTAGAGCCGTCCTACCTTGGTTCCCTCATCTGTGTCAGTGGCTGCAACATATTCATCAGCTTCAGCAGCTGATGTAAAAGGGCCTTCCATTCCCTTCAGTGTATCAAGGTCTTTGTTTCTCCGACAACCTACGCAACATTAGCAATCTCCTTGTCTTGCAAGCTCTGCTTCTTTGGTTCCTTTTGCTTTGTGTTCCATGCCAGCGTGATTTCTGGTATCCTTCCTCCTTTCCTGATAATGCTGCCACAGTACTGGATCTGACATGGGGGCACCTGGGGGGGCAAAGATTCAGACAGGGGGGGCCATTTCCCCCCTTCATGCCCCCTCCTTTTTCCTGCCACTGCCTGGCAGAAGATATCGAAGACCTCTTGTTGAAGGTTTCTGCTCTCCTGACAAAACTGTTATTGTTTCTGTGTCTGAACGAGTCACAGAGTCTCCATAGAGCTTCAGAATGTTTCTTTCTGTGTCTGGTGTGGATGGTGTAGAGGTTGCAAAAGAGCCAGTGTTCCTGAATAAGTTCTGCAAGCAGCTGAGCTGCGTCATCGTTGGAGTGACGAGCTGGACCAGCTGGCTTAGGTGGCAGCAAATACAGCATGGTCTGTATGATGTCTCCTCCTGTCAGCAGCACCCTATGTGGAAATTGAGCCTTCACGTATCCACACTACAGAGTGTCATGCTAGAATGTGATCTTGTAGTGTCAGTAGCCACATCCACATACTAGTACTACTGCTGCAGCCTTTTGTTCACTAGAAGGACCCGAAAAAGAAACGTAAGTATTATTAAAACAGTAAAATTGACGTTTTTGATGTGAATTTAAGGGTGACAACTTTGGAAGACTATGTACAGGGAGGTTATCATCCTGTGAGAGGTGAAATGTTGGTATTTTCTGATTCAGCTACACCTTGTATGTAGAGGGGTACTTCACAGGAAAAAATCACTTTGGTACTTCCAAGAGATTAGGTGTGCTAAGCCGATTCCAAACTTTCTTTACACCTGCACAGTTGTTGACCTTGTACACGGGTTTTATTCGCCCCTGTATAGAGTACAACTCTCATGTGAGGGGAGGCTCCCCACATGTAGCTCTTCTCAATAGGGTGGGGTCAAAGGCTTTTCGTCTCATTAACTCTCTTCCTCTTACTGATTCCCTTCAACCTTTGTCTCTTTGCCACACTGTTGCATCTTTATCTCTCTTCTATCGCTACTTCAATGGTCACTGTTCCTCTGAACTGTCTGCTTGCATCCCCCCACCTCTACGACGGGCACGTAGTACCCGTCCAGCAACAAACTCTCATCCCTTTTCTGTCGAACTCTCTAATGCAAGAGTTAACTGTTACTCCCAGTCCTTCATTTATGCAACTGGTCAACTCTGGAACTGTCTTCCTCTGTCTGTATTTCCTACTTCCTGTGATCACTAGTCTTTCAAATGCAGTGTGTCCAGGCATCTCGAAATGAACGGATCTTGAATTTGGCTCTCTTTTGTATTGTTTTTGCTTTTTCTTGGAAGGAACAGTATGCAGGCCTGTGGCCTTTGGTTCCTTCTTCCTTGCATTAAAAAAAAAAAAAAATCTGGAAATTCGACAGAACTTAATGTAAAACCAAATTCAGACACTTTCTGGAAAATACAAATAAAAGAGTTAATAAATTAAGATGTAACATACACTGGAAGTTAAAGAACTTATATAACATAAATTTTGATTTAACATGACGTACTCAGCAAGGTAATATTGACTCCTTACATCGGCTTTCATAAAGTATTAAACCAAATTTTGTACACTCTTGGCTATATAAAAATATTTCTCAGCCACTATGTTTCCATCATCATCATCAAATCCTGTGTTGCCCCTTGAGGTCTGTAGGAGCCCTGGGCTAGGCAAGTTAGTCTTGACATTTAAGATGAGTGAGCAGCCTGACTCATCCCTGAGTGGCATTACATGAGCAATAAACCCCTACTGCCCCTTGGATATAAACCAGCACTGGCTCAATCTGATTGGAGTGCTTTAGTTTCCTACTAAACCACCAGGTGACATAATTATATGATTACCCCCCAGCAGAGTAAATGGTTTCCTAGTGTACATCAAACTATTTGACTTGTTGTAAGAAGTCATAATTATTTGAAATCTGCAGTAAATCAGACAGGGTGCATGTACTCCTGTACAGAAGTACAATTTTTGCCACACATAAAAATTAAAAAAATATTCAGCATGAACCGAGGGCCAATAAGTCTCAGTTACATTACAGTAGATATTATACAAGACTAATACATACATACCGCAACCTGCATTTCACAGCAAATGTCCATCCACACAGCAGTGTTCTTCTCCAATTGACCACTAAGTCTGGTGTAATTGTCTCTGATGAGAGATACAAGTACCTTGGTGCAATGTGAATCCCACATCTGACTGTCTCTTGCACCACCATGAGATGCGTCACTGGAACAGAAATGTTTGTACTGTAAGAAAATAGAATAAGTGTACGACTGGAAATGGGACGTCATATAAAGTTGGTTCTGCTATTTCTCATCCCAACCGGCAGACAAACAGTGCCAGTAGTTTTGTGGATGATATTACAAGCCATCACATGATTCATACTGTTGAAGTTAGTGTGACAGTTTTAGTGGTTATCATATGAATTATTTGATGCAACACACCTATTTTTGATGTGCTGGCTTGTCCTGTCCTTGTGTGATCAGTGACAAGCCAGACATAAGGAAGCCTCTCTTTCAGTGGTGTACTCAGTGAGCCAATGGATGGTGCTTCGGTGCCTGGAAAAGTAAAGTATCAGAGGAGGGTGACCAGCCTTGCGTTCCCCTGAGTGACAAAAAACAAAAATCCAATGCAAGTCCTCATAAGTCCTGATCCGTTTGAAGCTCCTTATAGTCACCTAAAGGCAGCGCTACATCACCTGAGTGGATGGTGGTATGCTGCTTAAAGGGGAATGGTAGACAAGGAAGCGACATAACGAGGAAATGATGCCTATAACAGGTGACTCACTGATCAATATTCCTGGTAACAGAATAATTCACTAAAGAAGAGTGTGTGGGTGAGTTTTAAGTGAAGTTTTTTGGAGGTGGGAGGGAAAATTCTCTCTCTCTCTCTCTCTCTTTCTCTAATCCAGGTCTCCAAGTCTGACAGCATTTAAGCTTCCTCTAATATCCCTTCATTTTATTCCCTCTTCCTTACATCTTTTGGTGCTGCTGGAGAGGGATGCCTTCAATTGGTGACACTGATATAACTGGCCAGATCCACTGCCCTGCCCTTAACTACTGGGGTCTACAATATGCACCCTAAATCGCTAAGGAGGAACTGCTACCACCCCTCTTAATGCCGTCATAACCTTCATCTACTCCCCTTCTAGACATCTTAATATTTTTCCTTGAAGATTTATTTAGCATCATAATTACACACCAGTCTGTCTCAGTTTGTGGTGGGAATTGTGGGATATTGTAGAGGGCAGTGTTGATGTGGTTTCTTGTTGTTGTTATACAGTAAATAACAACAATAACAGCAACTACAACTACTGCTGTTACTACTACTACTGTTGATGATGATGATGATGCAACTACTACAACTATTACAACAACATCTATACAAGAGGATGGCTAGGTGAAAAGCAAATTAAATCGCTTGGGAAAAGATACTAAGAAGAGAGAGAGAGAGAATGTGATGAGATTGCAGGGCAAGAACAGGAAGGAGATAAGGTATAATTGAGTTGGGGCAAAGTTTGTACTGGAAAGAGTGATGCTTGGTGTGTGTGTGAGAGAGAGAGAGTGTGTGTGGTGCCTTACTGAATGCAAGGAATAAAATAGGCAAATCTCTCTCTCTCTCTCTCTCTCTCTCTCTCTCTCTCTCTCTCTTTCACAGGCCAGACTAAGATGAACACTTGTTGAAAGTAATAAGTAAACTGCAATGGACTTAAGTAACCATGGATGAAGGCTAAATGGAACTAGAGCTACTACTACTACTACTACTAACTCTACTGCTACTCCCTTAGAACTCTCGTTTATTTTATTTTTCATTGATAATACGAAGCTTGAGACTGCAAATTCCGCAACACCTCTCCCTCAGTGATTTATTTAACACCTGACACCTGAATCTACACTTATATACTGTGATTGAAATTATATAGATATTAATATTGCCTAGATTATCCCAGCCTAACCCAGTGTTAATTAACGCATCGTAATTTAAACATTTCACGAATTCCTTAGGGATATCATGACATCAGTGCTTTACACAAATTCCCGTTCACATGTACGATGGAAATATTATTGCCATAGATTTGTCAATATCGAGGGTGTCCGTTGTGGAGTGAAGCAAGCCGAGACGTCGTGTACTCCTACTCTTGGCTAAATGTACCCCCATATACCTCGTAGAGCCAGCCAGAAAATATCCTAATGTATATATATTTGTGTATTATGATATATATGTATACACAGAAGCAGCACTGACAGAGAAAGCAAGAATTATAGTGGAGATAAGATGTATTTTGTGTTTCAATATGGCGGCCGTAAAGGCACTCGCTCGCCCCGCCATTTCTTGGCTTTAGTGGGTGAGTCTGGCGCTAATTACGGTCTACCCGTTCATTATATAGCTAATATATTGCATAAAGAATTACCTAAAAAGATTGACGGAATTTTTAGCAATAATTATTGATGTATAGTTAAGCGATTGGGTATATTATTGTCCTCGTCGCCTATATGTTCCAGGTCTTGTCGCTGCTTGGCTGCCGGACGCCATATTGGCGAGTGAGTATCGCTTGTATTTTTAGACTCGTATCCGTGTTTTTGGTGCCTTTACTGCTGAGCTAAGTACTTCTAATAATTCCAGACATTGTGGGGAATATTTTGGTGTGGGTAAATTAATGTAATATCGTGTGATGTGTCCAGAACGGGGCGATAAATTTGGCAGGCGGAACTCGGGGGAGGACGCTTGGGTGTGCATAATGTCGCCCGTATATGCGGTGGACGGAGAGGGACGGCGCCAGGCTTTAACGCTGATATATTCCGGAAAAAGATCCCCCTGGCTGGCCAAACGTGCCACGGTGCCCTGCCTGACCCCTGAATGGAGGATGGTGGACGGCGGCAGGGCAGATTGGCCCGGCAAATGAGGGTAGGTTTGTATGACACGATAATTTTCCACCATTAATTATTAAGACCAAAATACGAAATACAGCCTTGGAGAGGAAGGGGAGATCTTGGCGGTGATTCTGGGGGGATTGGGACAGGGTGCTGGGCATTGGGGGTGAATGTTTGGGGGCTTTGGGTCCCTAAAAAAAATAAATAAAGATGGAGGTAGTTGGTTAGTGCCTTGTTACCCTAAAATGACAGGGCAATAATGTACCCCAAGTCTGTACCTTCCCAATGGGGCAGTGAATTGGAATAAAGGTTAGGCTGTGTCTGTCTTTGTTTAATAAATATCCTCCCAATTATTTGTCCATTTGGGGGTAAGTAGTGTCAAAATTACTAAGCAAAAATTTTGGTAATTGTGGTATAAAACAT